>JAKWJD010000380.1:0-61936 GCA_027705065.1 Solanum peruvianum | reverse complement strand
GCCAGGGTCAAATAATACAGATGCCATACAATCACAAACCAAAAGATTACCTGTGATAACAGCATCAGACGCTCTCCGCTTCAGATCTCCCAGGGAAAGCATAACAATGGCCCTATCACCATTCTGTCCGTTGCCCCTACATGTTGTGTCATAGTGGCTCCAGTTTGCCCATCACCTCTGCCGTTGTGGTGACCACCATTACCTCGACCACCACGTCCTCCAGAAAAGCGGCCTCTACCATGACCACCTCTACCTCTAGCTATTGGGGGTCTGTAACTCTGTTTTGGACAATTCCTCCTAATATGTCCAACCTCCCCACATCATACACTCTCTGGAGTCAGGCATAGGTCCTCTCGGAGTAGTGTTGACCGTTCTGAGGTGGACCCCCAACTACAGTCTGTAGTGAAAAACTGAATTGGTCGAACTGAGTAACCTGCGGAACTCTGTCCTCTAGAGTAAGAACCATTAAACTCACTCCCCCTTCGAAACCTTTTGATGTCGATGTCGTGGTGAAGTCATCTCTGGCTTCACTCCTTCCACCTCTATCACAAAGTCTACCACCTCTTGGAAGGATTTTGCCGTAGCCGCTACCTGTAAGGCTGAAATCCGCAATTCTGACCTCAACCCCAACCCCTTCACAAACGGCGAATCCGTCTTCTGGACTGAAACAAAGTTGGGTGGCATACCTAGATAATGCACGGAATTTGGCCTCATATGCGTTAACCGTCATCCTACCTTGCTCTAGACTCAAGAACTCATCCCTTTTTCTATCTCTCAAAGTCCTTGGGATATACTTTTCCATAAACAAGCTAGAGAACGATGCCCAAGTCATAGGTGGTGCCTCTGTTGGTTGACACTCAACATGTGAACGCCACCACATTTTAGCGTTCCCTTGAAACTGATAACTCACGAACTCCACGCCAAACCGTTCTACGATACCCATCTTGTGTAGTAGCTCATGACAATCAACCTTCAAATCGTAAGCATCCTCAGATTCTGCACCCTTGAAGACTGGAGGTTTCAATTTTAAGAATTTACTGAAAAGTTCATGCTGATCATTTGTCATTATAGGCCCAGTAGTCAGACGTGTAAATGTGCCTATCTCCAATGATGCATCCATGCGGGGAGCCATAGCAGCCGCATGTCGTATCTCTGAAACCGGAGGTGTTGGTGCAGAAACCACTGGAGGTGCCTGACCCTGATCAGATATCCCGCTAAGATAAGCAAGAACCTGATTGATCATCTCTGGGGTAGGTTGGGGTGGCAATTCCTCATTTTGCTCTTGTTCGTTTTCCCCATCCTCCCACTCTCTACTCTACTTCCTCAGTCGGTGGAGGAGTCACCACCCTAGTATCAGATGGGCTCGGTGCTCGTCCTCTTCCTCTAGAGGACGTCCTCCCACGACCTCTTCCACGGCCTCTTACCGCTGCTCTTCCTCGAGCCACAGCCCCGTGGCTGGCTCAGACGTTTCTTTGGCCGTTGTTTGCTGCTGGTGCGGTCGTTGCTCTAGTTCTAAACCATCTTCGAAATAGAGTGAAGATGGTCAGATACCAATTCGTATCACCTAGATACCAATTGGACTCAAGTAGTAGCACGAAAGAAAGGAATGAAAGAATGGAATTTTCCTAAAGTCTATAGCCTCAAAAGAAAAGTAAAGGCGTCCCCCTACCGTTCTTAAGACTCTATAGACTCGTTCTTGTGTGATGAGACCAATGAACCTAATGCTCTGATACCAAGTTTGTCACGACCCAAATCGGGGACGCGACTGGCACCACATTTACCCTCCTATGTGAGCGAACCAACCCATCTAAACCTTAACATTTAAAGATATATCAACAGAAAATAATGCGGAAGACTTAAACTCATTAATAAAACAATTCAAAACTATATTATATTCCCCAAATCTGGAAGTCATCATCACAAGAACATCTATCCTCAATTACTAAACTAAAGTATCTAAGAAAATCAAACAATAGAAAGCTAGTCCATGCCGGAAGTTCAAGGCATCAAGACTTGAAGAAGAAGAACCCAGTCCAAGCTAGAAGCATTAGCTCACCTGAAGATCCGGTGTGACGAGACTGGCTTGATTTACTGCTGAGTTGAAGTTGACGGAACGTTTCTGCATTCCACAAATAACAAAGAAGAAACATAAAAGTAGGGGGTCAGTACAACACCAAGTACTGAGTAGATATCATCGGCCAACTCAAAATAGAAGATAATATATATCAAGTAATATTATAAATCAACTATAAACTCAACATGTAGCAACAACAAGTACTATAATCATCAACATACCATTAAGTTCATCCATGAGGGCTCAAGCCTCAATACCATACTCATTTGGGAATAAGTTCATTAGATTGAGTATATTCATTATCTTTCAAGATTCATTATCTTTCTTCCTCTTGTGTCGGTACGTGCACTCCGATCCCCTACCACTATGTGTCGGTACGTGACACTCCGATCCCCTAATTCTACGTGTCGGTTCGTGACACCCGATCCCCTATATGTGTCGGTACGTGACACTCCGATCCCCTATATGGTGTCAGAAACGTGACACTCCGATCCCCTATATGTTGTCGGTACGTGACACTCCGATCCCCTAATTCTACGTGTCGGTCAAGACACCCGTCCCACTAATACTATGTGTCGGAACGTGACACTCCGATCCACTAATACTATGTGTCGGAACGTGACACTCCGATCCACTAATACTATGTGTCGGAACGTGACACTCTCTCCGATCCACTAATCTCATTCTCATCCGTTCATCAAGCCTTCCTCTATACCAAGGAATCATCAATCCCATTACTTTAATTCATCAAGCCTTCTTTTATACCAAGGCATCATCATTAATAAGTAGATTAAAGTTTCTTTCAAGATTTGGGATTCAATAGTTTTCATCATGCTTGTTTTATCAAAATCACATAATCATATTCATGCAAGCATACAATTAAGCATATAGACAGGTTACAATACTACCAATACATCATTCACTATTAAGAGTTCACTACGAATATCGTAAAAACCATAACCTACCTCCACCGAAGAATTGGAATCAACAAGCAATTTCCCAAGCTTTGTTTCTTCTTCTCGTTTATCCTCTCTCTCAATTCGTTCCTCTTCCCTTTTCTTGTTCTTTCTCTTTTTCTTATTCAAACCCTCTTTCCTTTACCCTAATTAACATATAATTAAGAATAAAGATGGCAATAACAGCCACTAATTAACTTAGGGTTGCCTCTTTTAACCCCCAAGTAATTAGACTTATGAATATTAACCCTCTAAATTATAATTAAGGAAAGAATAGTCCAAAGCGTCCCTTAAAACTTAACCAGAAATCCGACTCCAACTGGATAACGCAACCTGTGACGGGCCGTCGTGCCTGTGACAGTCCGTCACGAAGGTCCTCGCAAGGACCAGAACTCCATTTTTCACTAAGGAGTCTGTGACGGTCCGTCCTGCACTTCGTCATGACGTTCAGAGAGTCGATTTTCAGTACCCAATTTCAGAATTCCTAAGTATATTTAAACGAGACCCTGCGACGGTCCGTCGTGCCTGTGACGGTCCGTCGTGGGGTCCGTTACCTCAGCCAATTTTCCAGAAATAAAATCTGCTGCTCAAAAAACGACTAAAAACGGGTCGTTACAGTTTTTCATCTAAATTTTGATGTGCTACATATAATTAATGAATATACTATGATGTACAAAGATAGATTCTCCAAAAATAGAGATATATGTTAGGTTGTCTAACATAAGGGGGAGATTGGAAGCAACACAAAAGTTGTAATACTCCTATTGAATGTCCAATAGAGTCTACATGCATGAATCATGATAGACTAATCAATTCTAAATAAAATAATCTTTGAAAAAGGTAGAGGATCAAAGGATCAAAATTATTATAATAAGAAGATAATGTGCTATTGGGGAGCCTACGACATAACAATTTATGAAACCTCATGAGAGGGGTAGCTATCTAAAAATAATGAAGTGATGAGATCTCAATAAGTTATGTCTATTATGAATTTAAAAAAATGATATATCGTTGACGATATCTTTGATACAATAACATGCAATATTGTAAAAGATTATGAGGATATGAATTCTACATCTATTAAAACATGCTTGTGTAGAAATAATTATCAAGTGAAAAGTGGAATGATGCATCTTGGTAAGCGTGAAACTGATATGACTTGCAATCTAGGCACTAAAAGATGTCATAAATCTAATTTGAATGTTGTTACTTGACAAAATTAAATATCCAATGGGTTCAAAATCTAAAGCATATACAAGTTTTTGGAAAACTTGTTTATCATCCTCATAAGGATTAGATAGATTCAAAATGCATAGAGCATATTATGCAAGTTGATAACTAGAATTGAAACTCTCTTCAATAGATTATTTGCTTAAAGAAGTTGAAGTAAGGAACTTGCAGAAATCTTTGACCCTGCAGGAAAGATTTATAAAAGCAGATAGAAGAAGAAAGCATACTTCGTCAAGGTTTTTCTACACTCATAAGCTCCCAAGAATGGTGATATCAACATGCAAGAGGTCTGTTCAAGTAATATTATTGTTGATTTATTCACCAAGTCTCTACCAACTACAACTTTCAAGAAGATGGTGCACAAGCTTGAAAAACGAAGATTATAGTCTCTGAATTGATGTTATAATTAGGGGAAGTTAATACGCGATTTACTCTTTTATCCTCACTAGGTTTTGTCCACTGGGTTTTCCATGTAAGGTTTTTAATGAGGCATCCATAATGCTTAGTGTTAGATATGTGTACTCTTTTTTCTTCACTAGTTTTTTTTACCTACTGGGTTTTATCAAGTAAGGTTTTAACGAGACATAATCTACCGACATTCAAGGGGAAGTGTTATAAACATATTTGTGTTATAGTGAATGTCTTATTATGTGGAGTCCTTGTAGGATATGGTTTGGAATCCCACTTGGGGACCAAGTAAGGTTTTCCCAATAAATAAAGGATTTTCCTTCATTGTAACTAAGATTTGTGAAAGATCTATGAATCCTGAATATACTTTAAGAGAAATAAGAAGTCTTTTTTCTTCTCCCTACTTTATTCTTCTTCTAAATTTATATAGTTTCATAACACATTTAAAATTTTTCCTTTATCTTTTTTTTTTCTTTATTTCTCTCTCTCTTACTTTTTGAATTTTAATTTTGATATATCTTAAATTTCATTTCATCTTCCATCTCCCACTTTCAAGTAATTCATTCCTTCATTTCCTTTTTTTCTTCACCTCCCCACCCCATGTCAAATTGAAACTCACTTCCATTTTTTCTTTCTTTTCTTCTTCCTTATCCGGTCAAATTCTTTATAAAATTGGTACTATTTTTAGACTTTATTGAATTATTGATAACAAAATTAATTATTTAAAAAAAATTAATTTGAAGGTACCATCAACTACTCATTTTTCATATATATTACAAATGATGATTTTAAAAGAATAAATTAATTTCTCAAAAATTGAAAGAACTTAATTGAAATCGAATAAAAAAACTATTTGATACTTTCTAATCATCTTGAAATCTAATGAGTTAATCGAATTGTTTGAAATGTAAGAAATATTTAGATAAAATTTTAAAACTAAAGAAAGTAAAACTAATTAGAAAAAAAAAAAGAAGGAAGGTGAAGTTGTGATGAAAATGGTGACATTGAAAGTAAGAAGTTTCAAATAATGGAGATGACAATAAATTTTTGTAAATAAAGAAGAAAGAAAGAGAAAAAATAAAAAGGAAAAAAAGTTAAAATAATAAAAAAATAAGAAAATATATTTTATAATAAAATACTTGTAAAAATAAAATTATATTAGTTATTTTAGGTTGCTCACTCTCTTTGAGAGAGTGCACACCACTCTCTATGTGATATGGACGAAAAATGATGTAACTATATCTATTCAAAATTGTTTAGTGCGGTAATGGGACGGTTATAAAGTTAAGGTGTCTTTTTAAAAATTCGAGACAACTTCAATGGTGATTTTATGTCTTTTCTCATTTACAAAACTAAAAAATTAAAGCAATACAAAAAATAGAATCAGAAACAAATTAGAAATAATACACAAAATATTTTTCTCAAATAAGAAAATCAAGCCCACTGAATACACAATATCTCCTAATTATTGTCCTCAAGTACTCAAGATTGATAGAGTATATCCTCCCATTATAGAATAATCTTACTCACCAGTGTATCAGTACTTATATCAACGGTGTCAGTAACTGCTTAACAGTAAACTACACTTAAAATACTAGATTTAGCAGTAGAAGAAGTCCAAAAAATTGGTTATTTCTTTGTTAAAATGAGAGGAAATCCCTCTATTTATAGACAACAAACGATAGCACGAATAGGTGATTATTGTGCTTTACCGGAAAGGTCACAACCCTTTGGAAAAGTCAGAATCCTTCGACAAGGTCATAACCTTTCATAAAAGTTACAATTTTCATAGAAGTCAGAACTCTTCATAAAAACAACAATTTTTCATAAAATCGAACTGAACCAACCAATCGCACCCTAATTACTCGTAGATGATAAGCCTTTCATTCCTTCCTTGCAACATCCTACAAGCCAGGGCCGATTCTATGTATCGAAAAATGAGGCCTTCGACTTAGACCCCCAAATATGGGGCCTCAAATTTTTGTAAAGAATAAATTATGTGTTAATTTTTTATAGAAAAAATGATTACTCATGATAAAAAGTATAACTTTTTTTAAAATAAATTATTTTACCCACTTTAGCATCATTTGTACTTTATTAGAAATAAACATTAATAGTGAAAAGTGTTCAACAAAGTGAATTACAGAATTTCTTTTTATTTCTTTTTAAATTTTAGTTTCAAGCATTATTACAACCATATTAAAATGAGGTATACCAAGTCATTCTTGAAGGCATGGATGAAGCTTTCTCTGTATGCGAGAGATACATCCTTCGCTACCTGCATCAACAAGCTGAGGAGCTTTCAACAAATAATTGTCTGGTTTACATGGAGTTAATGGTGGTATCATCCTTAATCTATTGGAAATAGGGATAGAGGTTGCTGAATTAGCTATTGCCGATTCGGTGGATATCAAGAAACAAAGGTTGAGCTGCAGTAATGATAATGATGACTATCTTTATCGTCGAATCTCAAGATGGAGAAATTTACAGTTATAAACTTTCAAAGTCTAGATAGTAAAGACAAAAACTAGGCATACCATGCATCCACTCCCTATGACCCTGAATTCCATGTGTATTCAGATTTCACTAGCAAACTTCCACTCTCACTTATCCAACCCACTTCAACAATTTTGTATTTGATGTATCACTCTTCATACCAAATTATTGTTAAAGCTCACGTGAATCTTCTTATGCAATCAAGACACATTAGCTTACCTCAATCAAATAGCTTCTACAATTGTAATGAGAAGAAAACATGAATGATGAAGCACATTTTCGTAATTCAACTTTTTTTGTCCATAATCCCATACTAATGTTGAAAGTAATGTTATAATTAATGTGTGTTTACATTTTGTCCAAGTTAAGATACAGTTTGTGCACGAGGCACTTTAATGATGGATTTGAGTACTGTTTGTCACGGGACTACTTACTGGTCACATCTCGCTGCAATTTATAAGTCTAATTTGGAGTGACAACCATTAGCATGTTGAACAATATTATAACTTGGAGCACTTGTTTGTGATTGTCTATCTACAACATAAGACACAAGTTTAACTTTAACTGCATCACAGTGAGTTGTTAGCACGTCCTTGACTTTGCTGGATAATAATATCCCTTGACCTGGTGTAGCTTTGACATATCTGATGATTCTTAATGTTGCATTCATATGTAATTGTGTCAAAAAGTGAATTAGAGTTTAAACGTTGTAGGCTATATCACGCCTGAAATTACTGTGAGGTATAACAACATTTCTATTAATATTTGATACCTTCCTTTACCAGTAGCCAACTCATCAATTGCATCTTTGTGTTGGTTAACTTATTGTTATCATTATGTATTATAAGTACAATTTTACACCATTATCTCAAACTCCTAGATGAGCTATCCTCAACTACATCCTTTTGAGCAATTATTAAACTATGACTATCATATCCTCCAATTTGCTAAAACATTGCCAAAGACGTAAAGGAAGACTCAAAACAGAAATTGAAAGACACCAGAATGCTTGAAAGCAATTAATGATTACAAGCAAATGCTTAAACTAAGATATTAGTTGGAAAAAAGCGAATGCATAAGCCCAGGTAGTAAACACATGTAAGAAGATAAAAACATAGTCTTTCATGAGACATAAACTCATAGATGATTAGCCTCTCATCTCCTTCCTTGCTATATCCTAAGAGATTCTGATGGTGGAGATTGAGAATGAAGTTTAATTCAGTTTGTAATATGATATAGCTTGTAAATGGAATGATGGCAACTTTAGTTTGTATCGGTATGGAGGGATGCTCTAGAGAAGGAATTTGAGTCAACAAGGACTCAATTCTAAGGATGATTTATTTTACCGATACATGACTTTATAATTAGTCTCTTTTTTCGTATTAAAAGCAGAGAGAAATGGTTAGGAAAAAAAAGATAGATAGAAAGAGAGAAAAAACTTATTCTTTTTTTTCATTGTAAATGTCACACTGATGGAATATAAATTTAATAACTTGTTTGATAAAGATTTTGTGTATGAGTACGAATTTAAGTTAAGAATTTCAGAATTGAGATCAAATACAAAGCTCGTTAAAATAAATAAGAAGATGAAGACATATAAAATGGGAAAAGATTAAACATACGGTATAAAGAGAATTTTAGTAGTTAAGTTGGTTGACTACGTGAAAACTTGTTGATGAGAGTTCGATTTCCCACATTGCAATCTCCTTCCTCATTTTTCTTTTCAATAACAATTAAAAGATATTGTTAAAATAAATCATACAAAGAAAAATCAAATCATTCAACATTCAATGAACAAATAAATAGAGTTATCCAATTTAACCGGTATTTAAATAATTTGAATCATATTTTGTGATATCTTCATCTTCATTCCTTTTCTGGACAACTGTTGTGAAAACATCCTCCCATGGTTATGTATATTCATTCAAAAATTCAAAGTAAATGGATAACTGAAAAGAAGAAGAAGAAAATAATTAAAAATTCTTAAATGACAAGAACAAGCAAACTGACTTGAATAGTAGTTCGGGATTTTGGCTGAAAAGGGGAAGAAATATGAAAGTTAGGTGGCAATTAGAGAAAAATAAAAAAAAACAAATTAGGGGTTAGAAAAAAGGAATATTCTGTTGCCTAGTTAAATAGAATGAAAGGCAAATTTTACGAGGATCACGCACGCACCCCCAAACACAATAACCAGGTAGGTCGTGATCGATATGCCTGCCTGTCAGCTGCATTATTTTTCTTTTTGATTGTTCTTTTGTTTTATTTTGTTTGTCTTGTTTTTTAATTTTATAAATATTTAAAATTTATGTAAATTATTGTTGCCAATATGTGTTAGAAAATCAGAAATTACTAATTCTAATAAATTGTTCAGAAACACGAAGTAACTAAAATTTATAGAAGCAGTAAGAAACATGAACAAAAATTAATTCAAAAAAAATCTGTAAAACGTACTAGAATGTGAATAAAGTTTTAACAAGAAAATATCAAGTCCACTGAACTCATAGTGTCCCCTTAAGGAAATTATTCCCCTCTAGTATCCGAGGTTTATTTGGAATATAACCTCCCAGAGTAAAATAATCTCAATCACCAGAGTATAGATACCAAAACTCGGTGTCAGTGAACCAATCAATAGTAGGAAAGTACACAAAGAAAATTTTTGTGCAGAAAAGAAGAAGAAACTCAGAAAATTCGTTAGTAAATATTCTGAAGAATGAATGTTATTTAAAGTCAAGAAAAACATGTTCCACAAGGTTGCAACCCTTTCAGAATCCACACAACCATTAATGAAGTTTGCAACCTTTCAAATGGTACATTCCTGAAAGTTGCAACCTTTCAGAACAGTCATGGCAAGAATTTTAAATAAAAAAAGGGAAAGTTAAAAAAATGGGTCGCGCATGGATCCGAGTCGGGTCGGGTTAATTAACTAAAAAGTTGAAAACATTCGGTTAATTTTAACTAAATAATTGAAAACGTCAACTAAATAATTGAAAATAATTTTGGCCATTTAATTTAATAATTAAATAAATAATTAAAAAAAATAAAAAAAATTTATCCAAAAATAATCTCTTGATCGATCATTTACCGAAGTCGAAGCAGAAGCAGAGCGAGCGAGGACGACGACGGCACTAGGGGGGTCCCTCTTTCCAACCCTTTTAACAATATATAGGAGTGTTTCTATATTTAAACTCTCCTATTTTTCTTTCCACCACCGATGAGGGACATATACCTTTTCATTAAAGCATAAGAAGACTTTTCAAGTTCTTTTCTTTCCCATCAGTTCCTTCAACATACCCAACAATCCCCCACGTTGATGTGGAATGGTTATAACATAGGAATGCACGGTTAATTGTGTACTTTACATGCAAGGATTAATTGCATATGAATAAGTAGGTTTCCTCTTGGACATTCCGTAGTGAACATATGTCGGATATACTCGGTCAATTGATAGATATGATATCTTTGAACCATCGAGCTTTGGTGTATACCTAGACAACCATATGTCACACAATTAAACCTTTACTGTTTATGGTTCTTACGGTTGTGTTCGTTTCTACCACTAACACCTCCTGGTTTCATGAGTGTATAAAGAATAGACTTTTTACATAAAATTCTCTTTGAAGTGGCTTACACTTCACACTTATATAGGTGATTTGTAACCGTGTCATCTCGTAGATACACTATTTGGTAAAATCTACCAAACTTAGCAAATCATTAAAAACTTTAAACTTTATTACCTCATAAACAAGCCTTAAAGTCTTAATCTTGTTCTTGAACATTGTCTTCATCATGAGAATGAATTGAGTTAATTGACAATGTCGAATCGTCAACCACAACTTTATTTTTCTCTTTGAATCTAGCTCTTGGGATATCCAATCTTCTAGATAGAGTTACCGTCATTACTGACTTATCCTAAATCGTAAACCCATTCCCTTAGATGGTCTTTCAACTGCCTCTCTCACTTGACCTTTCGTTAGTGGATCTGACACATTATCGCTTGACTTTACATATTCAATTGTGATAATTCCACTAGAAAGCCGTTGTCTTACGATGTTATGTCTTCGTCTTATATGACGAGACTTCCTGTTGTACATGACGCTCCTTGCCTACTGCTTGACTATAGCAATGTATGCAAATAGGTCCAACAGGTTTGGGCTTGAATGGAATATCTCTCTAGAAAATTCCGGAGCTATTCAGCTTCTTCACCAGCATTATCCAAAGCAATGAATTAGATTCCATTGTGGAGCGAGCAATACATGTCTGTTTGGACGATTTCAAGAGACTGCTCCTTCACCAAGTATGAACACATAACCACTTGTGAAGTTTACTTCATTTGACCGGTGATCGAATTTGCATCACTATATCCTTCAATCACAGCAGAATATTTATTATAATGCAAAGCATAATGTTGTGTGTATTTTATATAACCCAACACACGTTTCATTGCCATCCCGTGAGTTTGATTTGGATTACTAGTGAACCGACTCATTTTTTTAATAGCACGTGCTATATCTGGTCATGTACAGTTCATAATATACATCAAACTTCCCAAACACTCTGGCATATTCCAATTGAGAGTCACTTTGACCTTCATTCTTTTTAAATGTACAACTTAAATCAATTGGAGTTTTGACAACATTGAAATTCAAGTACTTGAACTTATCCAGAACTCTTTCAATATAATGAGATTGAGATAATGCTAGTCCCTAGGAGTTTTGATAATTCTGACCCTTATGATCAAATCAGCAACTCCTAAGTCCTTCATATCGAACTTGATGAACAGTATGCGCTTAGTAGCATTTATATCGTCAATGTCTTTACTCATTATTAACATGTCATCAACATACAAACAAACAATTTCTTCATGATTCATAGCATTTTTTTATGTAAACACATTTATCACATTCGTTAATCTTGAATCCATTTGCCAACATTGTTTTGTCAAATTTAGCATGTCATTATTTGGGTGCTTGCTTGAGTCCATAAAGTGACTTTACAAGTCCTCACACTTTCTTCTCTTTATCAGGAACTACAAACCCTTCGGGTTGTTCCATGTAAATTTATTCTTCCAACTCTCCATTTAAGAATGTTGTCTCTACATCCATTTGGTGGATTTTAAGATCATGCACTGCTGCTAGTGCTATTACATCCTAATTGATGTTATCCTTGTTAGTGGAGAGTATGTGTCAAAGTAGTCCAGACCTTTCTTTTTTCTGTACCCTTTGAATACTAGTCTAGCCTTATATTTGTCAATAGTCCCATCAGATTTCATTTTCCTTTTAAAGATCCATTTTGATCCTAAAGGTTTATTTTCTGGAGGAAGATCAGCCAATTTCCAAGTTTGATTACTTAAAATTGATTTAATATCACTATTGACTGGTTCTTTCCAATAAGTTGACTCAGAAGAAGACATAGCTGCTTTAAATATTTGAGGCTCATTTTCAAGCAATAGTGCTACAAAATCTGGTCCAAAAGAAGCAGGTTTTCGTTGGCGAGTACTACGCCTAGGATCCTCACTAGTTAGAATATTTTCGTTAATTCTTCTTGTGGCCGTTTAGGTCTTTCACTTGTCGACTCACATTCAGTTTTATATGGATAAATATTTTCAAAAAAATCTGCATTATTTGACTCAGTTATCGTACTAATATGAATCTCAAGATTATCACATTTGTGAATCAAAAATTGACAGGCCTTACTGTTCACAATATACCCAATAAATACATAGTCTACTATTTTGGGTCCAATTTTAACCCTTTTGGGTAAAGGAACCTCTACCTTGGCTAAAACCCCCACACTTTAAAATATTTCAATTGGGTTTCCTTCCTTTCCACAACTCATATGGAATTGATTTTTTTTCGATGGGGTAGGTAGAGTATTTTATTAGTTGTGAGGATGGCTTTCCTCCAAAGGTTTCGCGGTGAACCAAAATTGATCATTAAGGCATTCATCATTTCCTTTAATGTTCTGTTCTTCTGTTCCGCCAAACCATTTGACTTGTGTTATAAGGTGTAGGAGTTTGATGAATAATACCATATTTCAAACATATCTCTGCAAAAAGAGATTCATATTCTCCACCCCTACCACTGAATCATTTTTATCTTTATATGCAATTGGTTCTCCACTTCATTTTTGTATTGCTTAAATTCATCAATTGCTTCATCCTTACTATTAAGCAAATATACATAAAAAATCGAGTGCAGTCATCAATAAAAGTTATAAAATACTTTTTTCCACTACGAGATGATGTGGACTTCATATCGCATATATATGTGTAAATTAAGTCTAAAATTTTGAAATTTCTTTCAACAGACTTATAAGGACATTTAACAAATTTTCTTTTCACACAAATTTCACATTTTGATTTATCGCATTTAAAATCAGCCAATACTTCTCGAGTTATCAACTTTCGCAAGGCTTTGTAATTTACATGTCTCTAATGGGCATGCCATAAATCATTTGACTCTAATAACTAAACAGAAGCAGGATTTTTATTAATACTGTCAACAACCATTACATTCAGTTTGAATAAACCCTCATTGAGGTAGCCCTTTCCTATGAACATTTCATTCCTATTTATTACAGTTTTATCACTAACTAGGACACACTTAAACCCGTTCTTAACGAGTAGTGCAACAGAAATTAAATTCTTTTAAATAGTAGGGACATGCATAACACTATTCAAAGTCAACACCTTGTCGGATGTCATTTTCAACATTACTTTCCCAGTTCCTGCAATCCTTGTTCTTGTTGTGTTTACCATGAACAAATCTTCATCATACTCAGCAAGAGTGTATGTTGCAAAGTCTTCTTTCACAGAGAAAATATGTCGAGTGACACCTGAGTTGAGAAACCATTCCTTGGGATTTCCAACTAAGTTACACTCTGAGATCATTGCACACAAGTCATCTGTATCTTCCATCTCTTCCACGATGTTTGCTTGACTTTTGCCTTTGCCTTTGTCTTTGTCCTTTCTTGGAGCACGACAATCAGAAGACTTATGACCAGCCTTGCCACAGTTGTAACAGTTGCTTTTGAATTTCTTCTTGCTCTATTCTGACTTCTGCCCATTTGACCTATTTCTCTTTTTGTCTTTGGTTGCAACTTCTTCAACAATATTAACTCCAATGATTGTTGAGCTCTTACGAGACTTCTTTTGGTGTTTTTGTTATCTTCCTCAATCTTGAGTAGAATCATAAGATATTCAAGCTTCATTTCTTTGCCTTTGTGCTTTAAATAATTCTTAAAATCGTTCCACGAAGAGGAGGAGGAATCTTCTCGATCATTGCAGCCACTTGAAAAGCTTCATTTACTACCATATCTTCACCAATCAGATCATGGAGAATAAGTTGAAGTTCTTGCACTTGTGATCTAACAGTTTTACTATCTACCATTATATAGTCTAAAAACTTTGCGATCACAAACTTTTTCAAGTATGCATCTTCTGTCATATATTTCTTCTCAAGTGCATCCCACAACTCTTTTGAAGTAGTTATTGCACTATAGACATTATATAAGTCATCCTCTAAAACACTCAAAGTGTAGCATTTACATATGAAGTCTGCATGTTTCCATGCTTCAATTATCATAAATTTTGTCTGTCTGGCATATCATCAGTAGGCATTGGAGTTTCTTCACTAGTAAATTTCTGCAGACCAAGAGTGGTAAGCCAGAAATATACCCGTTGTTGTCATCCTTTGAAATTCACACTTGTGAATTTACCCGGTTTCTCTGCTTGTGGCACAACAGTTCGGGTAGGTGCAGCAACAGCCACTGTAACACCATTGTTTGCTATTTCTGATAAACAAAAACCGATACAATCATACTAGGAAATAAATTATAATTGCATACTTAAAGGAGTATAAAATCACGAAGATTTTTATTTCCACCAGTAACAAAGATTATAAATAATTTCCTTAAGAGTGTTGCCAATATGTGTTAAAAAACCAGAAATTACTGATTCTAATAAATGTTCATAAATACGAAGTAACTAAAATTTATAGAAGCAGTAATAAAGATGAACAAAAATTTAATTCACAAAAAATCTGTAAAACGTACCAGAATGTGAATAAAGTTTTAACAAGAAAAGGTCAAGTCTACTTAACTCACAGTGTCCCCTTAAGGAAATTATTCCCCTCTAGTATCCGAGGTTTAATTTGGAATATAACCTCCCAGGGTAAAATGATCTCAATCACCAGAGTATAGATACCAAAACTCCGGTGTCAGCGAACCAATCAACAGCAGGTAAGTACACGAACAAAATTTTTGTGCAGAAGAAGAAGAAGAAACTCAGAAAATTCATTAGTAAATTTCTGAGGAATGAATGATATTTATAGACAAGAAGAATAGTTTCCAAAAGGTTGTAACCCTTTTAGAATCCACACGACCATTGATGAAAGTTTGCAACCTTCAAATGGTACTGACTGTTCCTAAAAGTTGCAACCTTGCGAACAGTCATGGCGAGAATTTTTTATAAGAAAAGGGAAAGTTTAAATAAAACAGGTTGCGTATGAATCCGAGTTGGGTAAGGTTAATCAACTAAAAAATTGAAACGTTTCAGTTAATTTCAACTAAAAAAACTGAAAACAACAACTAATTAATTGAAAACACTTTTGTCCATTTAATTAATTAATTAAATAAATAATAAAAAATTTAAAACAAACTTTTTCCAAAAATAATCTCTCGATCAATCATTACCGAAGCCGATCAAGCGACGACGACGATGGTGACGGCGCAAGGGGGTCCCTCTTTCCAACCTTTTTTAAATAATTAATAGGAGTGTTTCTATATTAGTAGTTAAGTTGGTTGACTACCTCAAAACTTGTGATGAGAGTCTGATTCTCCACATTGTAATCTCCTTCCTCATTTTCCTTTTCAATAACAACAAAAAAATATTGTTCAAATCAATCATACAAAGAAAAATCAAATCATTCAACAGTCAATGAGAAAATAAATAAAGTTACCTCATTTAACCGATATTTAAATAATTTGAATCATATTTTGTGATATCTTCATCTTTATTTCTTTCTTGACAATTGTTGAGGAAACATCCTCTCATGGTTACGTATATTCATTCAAAATTTATAGTCAATAAATAACTTAAAAAAGACCAAGAAATTAAAAAACGAATTCAGAAAGGACAAGAACAAAGGAACTGACTTGAAGAGTTGTTCAGGCTTTTGCATGAAAGGGGAGAATAGGAAAGTTGGGGAGCAATTGAAGAAAGTAAAAATTAGGGCTTAGAAAAAAGAATATTTGGTGACCTGGTTAAAAAGAACAAAAAGTGAAGATTACGAGGATCACGCACGCACACGCGCACACGCATATGCATGCACACACGCACCCTCCACACACAATAACCAGTTAGGTCATGATCGACATGTCTGCCTGACAGCTGGACTATTTTTCCTTTTTTGATGCTATTTTATTTTAATTTGATGGTCTTGTTTTTTAATGTTTTAAATATTTAAAAATTATGTAATATATGCTATTAATAATGTTACTACCTACTTAAAATACTTGTAAAAAACATATAAAGAATTCAATTGATTCATAAAATTAATATACCTATGTCAAATAAAATTGGATAAAAGAAGTAACATGTATTATTTAATTTGAAAACTAAGTAGAAAGTATTGTAAATCTCAATAATTAACAATATTTGATTGATTTTTTGAAATTCTATTTGTATTACATACATCAAGATAAGAGAAGTAAAATATATTATTAAAGTTTTCCGAAAACGAGTACACTGAAGATGATGATGTTGTTGTGCCTCCCCATATGATAATTTGATAGAGAGTTTCGAGAAGAATGATGACAATTTAAGTATGTATCGTCTATGGAGGGATGTTCAAGAGAAGGAATTTGAGTCAACTAAGGGACTCAATTCTAAGGATGATTGATTTTACCGAAACATAACTTTATAATTTAGTCTCTTTGTTCGTATTAGATGCAGATAAATGGTTAAGAAAAAACAGTAGATAGAAAAGAGAAAAAAATGTTCATTTTTTTCATTGTATGTATGACACTAATGTATTATCAATTCAATAACTTTGTGTATTCATGATTTGGTGTATGAGTACGAATTTCAGAATTGATATCAAACACAAAGCTTGTTGAAAATAAATATGAAAACAAAGACATATTAAATGGGAAAAGACTAAATATACGGTATTAAGGAGAATTTTAGTAGTTAAAGTGGTGTACTACTTGAAAAATTGTTGATGAGAGTTTGATTACCCACATTGTAATCTCCTTCCTCATTTTCCTTTTCAATAACAATTCAAAAATATTGTTAAAATAAATCTTACAAAGAAAAATCAAATCATTCAACATTTTATGAGAAAGTAAATTGAGTTTTCCCATTTAACTAGTATTTAAATAATTTGAACCATACTTTGTGATATCTTCATCTTCATTCCTTTTCTGGACAATTATTTAGGAAACATCCTCTCATGGTTACGTATATTCATTCAAAATTTAATAGTAAATTAATAACTTAAAAAAAGACCAATAAATTAAAAAACAAATTCAGAAATGACAAGAACAAAGGAACTGACTTGAAGAGTTGTTCGGGCTTTTGGCTGAAAGGGGGAGAAATAGAGAAATAGGAAGTTGGGCGGCAATTTAAGAAAGTAAAAAATTAGGGCTTAGAAAAAAGGAATATTGGGTGACCTGGTTAAATAGAATGAAAAGTGAAGTTTACGAGGATCACGCACGCACGAACGAACACGCACACGCGTGAATGCATGCACGCACGCACCCTCCACACACAATACCCGGATAGGTTATGATCGACATGTCTGCCTCACAGCTGCACTATTTTTCCTTTTTTGATGGTGTTTTTATTTTAATTTGTTTGTCTTGTTTTTAAATTTTTTAAATATTTAAAAATTGTCTAATATATGCTATATATAATGATTATTACCAACTTAAAATACTTGTAAAAAATATGTAAAAATGTAAGAATTCGATTAATTCATAAAATAAATATATCTATGTCAAATAAAATGGGATAAAAGAAGTAACATGTATTATTTAATTTGAAAACTAAGTAGA
This sequence comes from Solanum peruvianum, assembly GCA_027705065.1. Lineage (NCBI taxonomy): Eukaryota > Viridiplantae > Streptophyta > Magnoliopsida > Solanales > Solanaceae > Solanum > Solanum peruvianum. The sequence continues at coordinate 43,717 of JAKWJD010000380.1, read as the reverse complement.
AAGTATTGTAAATCTCAATAATTAACAATATTCGATTGACTTTTGAAATTCTATTTGTATTATATACAATAAGATAAGAGAAATAACATATATTATTAAACTTATCCGAAGACAAGTACACTGATGATGATGATGTTGTTGTGCCTCCCCATATGATAATTAGATAGAGAGTTTCGAGAAGATAGATGACAATTTTAGTTTGTATCGTCTATGGAGGGATGTTCAAGAGAAGAACTTTTGAGTCAACTAAGGGACATAATTCTAAGGATGATTGATTTTACCGAAGCTAACTACTTATAATTTAGTCTCTTTGTTCGTATTAGATGCAGAGAAATTGTTATGGAAAAACGGTAGATAGAAAAGAGAAAAAATATTCTTTTTTTCATTGTAAATGTGACATTGATGTAATATCAATTCAATAACTTTGTGTATTAATGATTTTGTGTATGAGTACGAATTTTAGAATTTAGATCAAACACAGATATTGTTAAAAATAAATAAGAAAACAAAGACATATTAAATGGGAAAAGACTAATTATACGGTATAAAGAGGAATTTTAGTAGTTAAGTTGGTTGACTACTTAAAAAATTGTTGAGGAGAGTTCGATTCCCCACATTGTAATCTCCTTCCTCATTTTCCTTTTCAATAATAATTATAAAATATTGTTCAAATAAATCATACAAAGAAAAATCAAATCATTCAACATTCAATGAGCAAATAAATTGAGTTTCCCCATTTAATTGGTATTTAAATAATTTGAACCATACTTTATGATATCTTCATCTTCATTCCTTTTCTGGACAATTATTTAGGAAACATCCTCTCATTGTTACATATATTCATTCAAAATTTTATAGTAAATGGATACCTGAGAAAAGAAGAAGAAGATAAAAAAGGAATTCAAAAATGACAAGAACAAGCGAACTGACTTGAAGAGTTGTTCGGACTTTTGGCTTAAAAGAAGAGAAATAGGAAAGTTGGGCGGCAATTGGAGAAATTAAAAAAAAAATTAGGGCTTAGAAAAAAGGAATATCGGATGACTTGGTTAAATAGAATGAAAGGTGAAGCTTACGAGGATCACGCACGCATGCACACGCACACCTTCTCAGACGCACGCATGCGCACGCGCATACACGTACGCACGTACCCCCCCCCCACAATAACAAGGTAGGTCATGATTGATATGCCTGTCTGACAGTTGTGCTATTTTTCCTTTTTTTGATTATTTTTTATTTTAATTTGTCTGTCTTGTTTTTAATTTTTTAAGTATTTTAAAATATATATAATATATGCTAAATAATGATAATTACCAACTTAAAATACTTGTAAAAAGCATATTAAAATTCGATTGATTCTTAAAATTAATGTATCTATGTCAAATAAAATGGGATAAAAGAAGTTACACGTATTATTTAATTTGAAAACTATGTAGAAAGTATTGTAAAATTCAATAATTAACAACATTGATTAAATTTTGAAATCTATTTGTGCTACATACATCGGGATAAGAGAAGAAAAACATATTATTAAAAATTTTCGAAGACGCGCGATCAAAGAAATGATAATGATGTTGTTGTGCCACCCCATATGATAATTAGATAGAGAGTTTCGAGAAAAATGATGACAATTTTTGTTTGTATCGTCTATGGAGGATTCTCAAGAGAAGGAATTTGAGTCAACTAAGTGACTCAATTCTAAGGATGATTGATTTTACCGAAACACGACTTTATAATTTAGTCTCTTTGTCGTATTAAAATTATGATATTGTGTATGAGTACGAATTTTAAATTAAGAATTTAGACTTGAGTTCAAATACAAAGCTTGTTAAAAATAAATAATAAAATGAAGACATATAAAAAGTGAAAAGACTAAACATACGGTATTAATGAAAATTTTAGTAGTTAATTAAGTTGGTTGACTATCTCAAAACTTATTTTAGTAGTTAATTAAGTTGGTTGACTATCTCAAAACTTGTTGATGCGAGTTCGATTCCTGACATTGTAATCTCCTTCCTCATTTTTCTTTTCAATTATAATTAAAAAATATTGTTAAAATAAATCATACGAAAAAAATTCAAATCACTCAACATTCAATGATAAAATAAATAAAGTTATCTCATTTAACCGGTACTGTAACGACCTGTTAGTCGTTTTGAGCAGCAGATTTTATTTCTGGAAAATTGGCTGAGGCAACGGACCCTACGACGGACCGTCACAGGCACGACGGACCGTCGCAGGGTCTCGTTTCAATATACTTAGGAATTCTAAAATTGGGTACTGAAATCGACTCTCTGAACTTCGTAACGTACTTGCAGGACGGACCGTCACATGTGTGACGGACCGTCACAGACTCCTTAGTGAAAACTGGGGTCCTGGCCTTTACGACGACCTGCGTGACAGACCGTCGCAGGCACGATGGGCCGTCACAGGTTGCGCAAATCCCAGGCAGAATCGGATTCCTTTACACGTTTTAAGGGGCGTTTTGGACTATTCTTTCCTTAATTATAAAGTTAGAGGGTTAATATTAATAAGTCTAATTACTTGGGGGTAAAAAGAGGTAACCTTAAGTTAATTAGTGGGTTCTATTCTCATCTTTACACTTAATTATATGTTAATTAGGGTAAAAGAAAGAGGGTTTGAATAAAAGAAACAGAAAGAACAAGAAAGAACAAGAAAGAGAAGAGAGAGAAGTCGAACGAGGAAGAAGAAGAACGAGCTTGGGGATTTCTTGTTGATTCCAATTCTTCGGTGGAGGTAGGTTATGGTTTTTTACGATATCGTCGTAGTGAACTCTTAATAGTGAATGATATGTATTGGTAGTATTGTAAACCTGTCTATATGCTTAATGTATGCTTGCATGATATATGATTATGTGATTTTGATAAAACAAGCATGATGAAAGCTATTGAATCCCAAACCTTGAAAGAAACTTTAATCTACTTATTAATGATGATTCCTTGGTATAAAATAAGGCTTGATGAATTAAAGTAATGGGATTGATGATGCCTTGGTATAGAGGAGGCTTGATGAACGGATAGAATGAGATTAGTGGATCGGAGTGTCACGTTCCGACACATAGTATTAGTGGATCGGAGTGTCACGTTCCGACACTTAGTATTAGTGGATCGGAGTGTCACGTTCCGACACATAGTATTAGTGGGATGGGTGTGTCACGAACCAACACGTAGAATTAGGGGATCGGAGTGTCACGTACCGACACATATAGAGGATCGGAGTGTCACATTCCGACACATATAGGGGATCGGAGTGTCACGTACCGACACATATAGGGGATCGGGTGTCACGAACCGACACGTAGAATTAGGGGATCGGAGTGTCACGTACCGACACATAGTGGTAGGGGATCGGAGTGTCACGTACCGACACAAGAGGATGAAAGATAATAAATCTTGAAAGATGATAAATATACTCAATCTAATAAACTTAATTCCCAAATGAGTATGGTATTGAGGCTTGAGCCCTCATGGATGAACTTGATGGTACTTGTTGATGCTACATGTTGAGTTTATAGTTGATTTATAATATTGACTGATATATACTGTTGTCTATTTTGAGTTGGCCGATGATATCTACTCAGTACTTGTGGTTGTACTGACCCCCTACTTTTATGTTTTCTTCTTTGTTATTTGTGGAATGCAGCAAATGTTCCGTCAACTTCAACTCAAGTAGATCTAGCCAGTCTTCACTACCTTCGGAAATTCAGGGTTAGCTAATGCGTCTAGCTTGGACTGGATCTTCTTCTTCAAGTCTTGATGCCTTGAACTTCCGGCATGGACTAGCTTTTATTTGTGTTTTAGCTTCTTAGACGTTTTTAGTTTAGTAATTTGAGGATAGATGTTCTTGTGATGATGACTTCCAGATTTTGGGGATAATAATAATAGTTTTGAATTTTTTATTAATGAGTTTAAGTCTTCCGCATTATTTTTTGTTGATATATCTTGAAATGTTAAGGTTTAGATGGGTTGGTTCGCTCACATAGGAGGGTAAATGTGGGTGCCAGTCGCGTCCCCGATTTGGGTCGTGACAAACTTGGTATCAGAGCATTAGGTTCATTGGTCTCATCACACAAGAACGAGTCTAGTAGAGTCTTAAGGAACGGTAGGGGGACGCCTTTACTTTTCTTTGAGAGGCTATAGGACTTTAGGAAAATTCCATTCTTTCATTCTTTCTTTCGTGCTACTACTTGAGTCCAATTGGTATCTAGGGGATACAAATTGGTATCTGACCATCTTCACTCTATTTCGCAGATGGTTAGAACTAGAGCAACGACCGCACCAGCAGCAACAACGGCACGTCAAGAAACGTCTGAGCCAGCCACTGGGGATGTGGCTCGAGGAAGAGCAGCGACAAGAGGCCGTGGTAGAGGTCGTGGGAGGACGTCCTCTAGAGGAAGAGGACGAGCACCAAGCCCATCTGGTACTAGGGCGGTGACTCCTCCACCGACCGAGGAAGTGATAAGAGAGGGTGAGGAAGGGGAGAGTGAACAAGTGCAAAATGAGGAATTGCCACCCCAACCTACCCCAGAGATGATCAATCAGGTTCTTGCTTATCTTAGCGGGATATCTGATCAGGGTCAGGCACCTCCAGTGGTTTCTGCACCAACACCTCCGGTTTCAGAGATACGACATGCGGCTGGTATGGCTCCCCGTATGGATGCATCATTGGAGATAGGCACATTTCCACGTCTGACTAATGGGCCTATAATGACAAATGATCAGCATGAACTTTTAAGTAAGTTCTTAAAATTGAAACCTCCAGTCTTCAAGGGTGCAGAATCTGAGGATGCTTACGATTTCCTGGTTGATTGTCATGAGCTACTACATAAGATGGGTATCGTAGAACTGTTTGGCGTGGAGTTCGTGAGTTATCAGTTTCAAGGGAACGCCAAAATGTGGTGGCGGTCACATGTTGAGTGTCAACCAACAGAGGCACCACCTATGACTTGGGCATTATTCTCTAGCTTGTTTATGGAAAAGTATATCCCAAGGACTTTGAGAGATAGAAAAAGGGATGAGTTCTTGAGTCTAGAGCAAGGTAGGATGACGGTTAACGCATATGAGGCCAAATTCCGTGCATTATTCAGGTATGCCACCCAACTTTGTTTCAGTCCACAAGAACGGATTCGCCGTTTTATGAAGGGGTTGAGGTCAGAATTGCGGATTTCAGCCTTACAGGTAGCGGCTACGGCCAAATCCTTCCAAGAGGTGGTAGACTTTGTGATAGAGGTGGAAGGAGTGAAGCAAGATGACTTCACCACGACATCAACATCAAAAAGGTTTCGAAAGGGAGGTGAGTTCAACGGTTCGTATACTAGAGGACAGAGTTCCGGAGGTTACTCAGTTCGACCAATTTAGTCTTCACTACAGACTGTAGTTGGGGGTCCACCTCAGAACGGTCAACACTACTCCGAGAGACCTATTCCTGACTCCAGAGAGTGTTATGGATGTGGGGAGATTGGACATATTAGGAGGAATTGTCCAAAACAGAGTTACAGAACCCCAATAGCTAGAGGTAGAGGTGGTCATGGAAGAGGCCGCTTTTCTGGAGGACGTGGTGGTCGAGGTAATGGTGGTCACCACAACGGCAGAGGTGATGGGCAAACTGGAGCCAAGCCACTACGACACAACATGGTAGGGGCAATGGACAGACGGGTGATAGGGCCCATTGTTACGCTTTCCCCGGGAGATCTGAAGCGGAGGCGTCTGATGCTATTATCACAGGTAATCTTTTGGTTTGTGATTGCATGGCATCTAATTATTTGACCCTGGCTCCACGTTTTGATATGTATCTTCCTCATTTGCTAATGATCTAATTTGCATTGTGAATTACTTGACATGCCTATTCGTGTTTCTACTCCGGTGGGAGAGTCTGTGGTAGTTGAAAAGGTATATAGGTCTTGTTTGGTGAATTTTGTGGGGAGCAACACTTATGTAGATTTGGTTATCTTAGAAATGGTTGATTTTGATGTAATTCTGGGTATGACTTGGCTTTCTCCGAATTTTGCGATTCTGGATTGTAATGCTAAAACGGTGACATTAGCCAAGCCTGGGACAGATCCGTTAGTGTGGGAGGGCGACTACACTTCCAATCCGGTTCGTATCGTGTCCTTTCTTCGTGCTAAGAAGATGGTTAGTAAGGGTTGTTTAGCCTTCTTGGCACATCTCAGGGATGACACTACCCAAGTACCTTTAATCGAAACGGTTTCGGTAGTCCGTGAGTTTTTGGATGTGTTCCCTGCAGACCTTCCTGGTATGCCACCGGATAGGGATATTGACTTCTGTATTGATCTTGAACCGGGTACTCGCCCCATTTCTATACCCCCTTATTGAATGGCTCCCGCGGAGTTAAGAGAGTTAAAGGCACAACTTCAAGAGTTGTTGAGCAAAGGCTTCATTAGACTAAGTGCATCTCCTTGGGGTGCTCCGGTTTTGTTTGTAAAGAAGAAGGATGGGAGTTTTCGGATGTGCATAGACTATAGACAACTGAACAAGGTAACTATTAAGAACAAGTACCCTCTTCCTCGCATTGATGACTTGTTCGATCAGTTACAAGGTGCTTGTGTCTTCTCTAAGATTGACTTGAGATCCGGTTATCATCAATTGAAAATATGGGCAACGGATGTGCCAAAGACTGCCTTTCGAACTAGGTATGGGCATTATGAATTTGAAATGATGTCTTTTGGTCTTACGAATGCCCCTGCTGCGTTCATGAGCTTGATAAACGGGATTTTTAAGCCATATCTGGATCTCTTTGTGATCGTATTTATTGATGATATACTGATATACTCTAAAAGTAAGAAGGAACATGAGGAGCATTTGAGAATGGTATTGGAAATGTTGAGGGAGAAAAAGCTTTATGCCAAGTTCTCTAAGTGTGAGTTTTGGCTAGATGTAGTGTGCTTCTTGGGGCACGTGGTTTCTAAGGATGGAGTGATGGTGGATCCTTCTAAGATTGAGACAGTAAAGAATTGGGTAAGACCCACTAATGTGTCAGAAATACGGAGTTTTGTTGGGTTAGCTAGCTACTACCGCCGATTGTCAAGGGATTCTCTTCTATTGCTTCCCAATTGACGAACATGACTAAGCAGAATGTTCCATTTGTATGGTCGGATGAGTGCGAAGAAAGTTTTCAGAAACTCAAGACTTTGTTGACTACCGCACCTATCCTCACCCTGCCGGTAGAGGGTAAGAACTTCATTGTTTATTGTGATGCATCCTATTCGGGTTTGGGTGCAGTGCTAATGCAAGAGAAGAACGTGATTGCTTATGCTTCAAGACAATTAAAAGTGCATGAACGTAACTATCCAACTCATGACTTGGAATTGGCCGCGGTAGTGTTTGAATTAAAGCAATGGAGGCACTATCTATATGGGGTTAAGTGTGAAGTCTATACGGATCATCGTAGTCTACAGTATGTCTTTACTCAGAAAGATTTGAACTTGAGACAAAGGAGATGGATGGAACTACTGAAGGACTACGACATCACTATTTTGTATCATCCGGGGAAGGCGAATGTTGTGGCAGAAGCCTTAAGTAGAAAGGCGGGAAGCATGGGAAGTCTAGCTCATTTGCAAGCTTTTAGACGCCCATTGGCTAGAGAAGTGCAGATTTTTGCTAATGACCTCATGAGGTTAGAAGTAAATGAGAAGGGAGGATTGTTAGCTTGTGTGGAGGCAAGATCCTCCTTCCTTGACAAGATTAAGGGGAAGCAGTTTGATGATGAGAAATTGATCCGGATTCGAGATAAGATGTTGCAAGGAGAGGCTAAAGAAGCAACAATCGACGAGGAAGGTGTTTTGAGGATTAAGGGAAGGGTATGTGTACCCCGCGTCGATGATTTGATCAACACTATTCTGACAGAGGCTCATAGTTCAAGGTATTCTATACATCCGGGTGCAACCAAGATGTATCGCGACCTAAAGCAACACTTTTGGTGGAGTAGAATGAAGCGCGATATTGTTGACTTTATTGCCAAATGTCCAAACTCTCAACAAGTAAAGTATGAACACCAGAGGCCCGGAGGAACGCTTCAGAGAATGCCCATTCCTGAATGGAAGTGGGAGAGAATCGCAATGGACTTTGTGGTTGGTCTTCCAAAGACAATGGGTAAGTATGACTCCATTTGGGTGATTGTTGATAGGTTAACTAAGTCTGCTCATTTCATTCCGGTCAAGGTGACTTACAATGCAGAGAAGTTAGCCAATATCTATATCTCAGAAATAGTTCGATTGCATGGGGTTCCACTATCCATCATATCAGATAGAGGTACGCAGTTTACTTCTAAGTTTTGGAAAACATTGCATGCTGAATTGGGTACTAGGTTGGACCTTAGCACTGCATTTCACCCTCAGACCGATGGTCAGTCTGAGCGAACGATTCAAGTGTTAGAGGATATGCTTCGTGCTTGTGTGATAGAATTTGGTGGTTATTGGGATAACTTCTTACCCTTAGCGGAGTTTTCATACAATAATAGCTATCACTCAAGCATTGATATGGCTCCATTTGAAGCATTGTATGGTAGGAGATGTAGGTCTCCCATTGGTTGGTTTGATGCATTCGAGGTTAGACCTTGGGGTACTGACCTTTTGAGGGATTCGATAGAGAAAGTGAAATCTATCCAAGAAAAGCTTCTAGCGGCGCAAAGTAGGCAAAAAGAATATGCAGATCGGAAGGTTAGAGACTTAGAGTTCATGGAGGATGAACAAGTCTTGTTGAAAGTTTCGCCAATGAAAGGGGTGATGCGGTTTGGTAAAAGAGGTAAGCTAAGTCCGAGGTACATTGGGCCATTTGAAGTACTTAAGCGAGTAGGGGAGGTGGCTTATGAATTAGCCTTGCCCCCAGGGTTGTCCGGAGTGCATCCGGTATTTCATGTGTCCATGTTGAAAAGATACCATGGAGATGGAAACTACATTATCCGTTGGGATTCCGTTGTGCTTGATGAGAATTTGACTTATGAGGAGGAACCGGTTGCTATATTAGATAGAGAAGTTCGCAAATTGAGGTCGAGAGAGATTGCATCCATCAAAGTTCAATGGAAGAATCGATCGGTTGAAGAGGCTACTTGGGAGAAGGAGGCAGATATGCAAGAAAAATACCCACATCTGTTTACAGATTCAGGTACTCCTTTTCGCCATTGTTTTTCTTCTTTTGATCGTTCGGGGACGAAAGATGGGTAAATTGGTATCTATTGGAACGACCTGTTTAGTCGTTTTGAGCAGCAGATTTTATTTCTGGAAAATTGGCTGAGGCAACGGACCCCACGACGGACCGTCACAGGCACGACGGACCGTCGCAGGGTCTCGTTTCAATATACTTAGGAATTCTGAAATTGGGTACCGAAAATCGACTCTCTGAACTTCGTAACGGACTTGCAGGACGGACCGTCACAGACTCCTTAGTGAAAACTGGGGTCCTGGCCCTTACGACGACCTGCGTGACGGACCGTCGCAGGCACGACGGGCCGTCACAGGTTGCGCAAATGCCAGGCAGAATCGGATTCCTTTACACGTTTTAAGGGGCGTTTTGGACTATTCTTTCCTTAATTATAAAGTTAGAGGGTTAATATTAATAGGTCTAATTACTTGAGGGTAAAAAGAGGTAACCTTAAGTGAATTAGTGGGTTCTATTGTCCTCTTTTACACTTAATTATATGTTAATTAGGGTAAAAGAAAGAGGGTTTGAATAAAAGAAAACAGAAAGAACAAGAAAGAGAAAGAGAGAGAGAGTCGAACGAGGAAGAAGAAGAACGAGCTTGGGGATTTCTTGTTGATTCCAATTCTTCGGTGGAGGTAGGTTATGGTTTTTACGATACTCGTAGTGAACTCTTAATAGTGAATGATATGTATTTGTAGTATTGTAAACCTGTCTATATGCTTAATTGTATGCTTGCATGAATATGATTATGTGATTTTGATAAAACAAGCATGATGAAAGCTATTGAATCTCAAACCTTGAAAGAAACTTTAATCTACTTATTAATGATGATGCCTTGGTATAAAAGAAGGCTTGATGAATTAAAGTAATGGGATTGATGATGCCTTGGTATAGAGGAGGCCTTATGAACGGATAGAATGAGATTAGTGGATCGGAGTGTCACGTTCCGACACATAGTATTAGTGGATCGAAGTGTCACGTTCCGACACATAGTATTAGTGGATCGGAGTGTCACGTTCTGACACATAGTATTAGTGGGAGAGGTGTCACGAATCGACACGTAGAATTAGGGGATCGGAGTGTCACGTACCGACACATATAGGGGATGGGAGTGTCACGTTCTGACACATATAGGGGATTGGAGTGTCACGTACCGACAGATATAGGGGATCGGGTGTCACGAACCGACACGTAGAATTAGGAGATCGGAGTGTCACGTACCGACACATAGTGGTAGGGGATTGGAGTGTCACGTACCGACACAAGAGGAAGAAAGATAATGAATCTTGAAAGATGATAAATATACTCAATCTAATAAACTTAATTCCCAAATGAGTATGTTATTGAGGCTTGAGCCCACATGGATGAACTTGATGGTACTTGTTGATGCTAATGTTGAGTTTATAGTTGATTTATAATATTAACTAATATAAACTGTTTTCTATTTTGAGTTGGCCGATGATATCTACTCAGTACATGTGGTTGTACTGACCCCCTACTTTTATGTTTTCTTCTTTGTTATTTGTGGAATGCAGCAAACGTTCCGTCAACTTCAACTCAACAGTAGATCTAGCCAGTCTTCACTACCTTCGGAAATTCAGGGTTAGCTAATGCGTCTAGCTTGGACTGGATCTTCTTCTTCAAGTCTTGATGCCTTGAACTTCTGGCATGGACTAGCTTTTATTTGTTTTAGCTTCTTAGACGTTTTTAGTTTAGTAATTTGAGGATAGATGTTCTTGTGATGATGACTTCCAGATTTTGGGGATAATAATAATAGTTTTGCATTGTTTTATTAATGAGTTTAAGTCTTCCGCATTATTTTCTGTTGATATATCTTGAAATGTTAAGGTTTAGATGGGTTGGTTCGCTCACATAGGAGGGTAAATGTGGGTGCCAGTCGCGTCCCCGATTTGGGTCGTGACAGGTACTTAAATAATTTGAATCATATTTTGTGATATCTTCATCTTTATTTCTTTTCTGGCAATTGTTGAGTAAACATCCTCTCATGGTTATGTATTTAATTCAAAATTTCATAGTAAATGGATAACTTAAAAAAAGAACAAGAAAAAAAAAGAATTCAGAAATGACAAAAACAAATGAACTGACTTGAATAGTTGTTCGGACTTTTTGCTGGAAGGGGGAGAAATAGGAAAGTTGGGCGTCAATAGTAGAAAGTAAAAAATTAGGGCTTAGAAAAAAGGAATATTGGGGACCTGGTTAAATAGAACGAAAGGTTAAATTTACGAAGATCACGCATGCACGCGCACGCATGCACACACCCGCGCGCGCATACACCTGCACACGTGCATACACGCACACACCCTATATACACAATAACCAGTTAGGTCAATATCGACATTCCTGCCTGACAGCTGCACTATTTTTCTTTTTTTGATGGTATTTTTGTTTTAATTTGTTTGTCTTGTTTTTTAATTTTTTAAATATTTTAAAATTTTGTAATATATACTATAAATAATGATTATTACCAACTTAAAATACTTGAAAAAACATATAAAGAATTTGATTAATTCATAGAATTAATATATCTATGTCAAACAAAACGGGATAAAAGAAGTAACATACATTATTTAATTTGAAAACTTCGTAGAAAGTATTGTAAATCTCAATAATTAACAATATTTGATTGACTTTAGAAATTCTATTTGTATTACATACATCAAGATAAGAGAAGTAACATATATTATTAAACGAAGACGAGTACACTAATGATGATGATGTTGTTGTGCCTCCCCATATGATAATTAGATAGAGAGCTTCGACAATAATGATGACAATTTTAGTTTGCATCGTCTATGGAGGAATGCTGAAGAGAAAAAATTTGAGTCAACTAAAGGACTAAATTCTAAGGATGATTGATTTTACCAAAACATGAGTTAATAATTTAGTCTCATTGTTCGTATTAGAAGCAGAGAAATGGTTAAGAAAAAAGGTAGATAGAAAAAGAAAAAATGTTCTTTTTTTTCATTGTAAATGTGACATTCAATAACTTTGTGTATTTATGATTTTGTGTATGAGTACGAATTTCAGAATTTAGATCAAACACAAAGCTTGTTAAAAATAAATAAGATAACAAAGACATATTAAATGGGAAAAGACTAAAAATACGGTATTAGGGGGAATTTTAGTAGTTAAGTTGGTTGACTATCTGAAAAATTGTTGACGAGAGTTTGATTCCCCACATTGTAATCTACTTCCTCATTTTCCTTTTCAATAACAAATAAAATATTTTTAAAATAAATTATACAAAGAAAAATCAAATCATTCAACATTCAATGAGCAAATTAAAAGAGAGTTACCGATAATTAAATATTTGTAAATGTGACACTGATGGAATATAAATTCAATAACTTTGTATATTTATGATTTTCTGTATGAGTACGAATTTTAAATTAAGAATTTTAGAATTGAGATCAAATACAAAACTTGTTGATGAGAGTTCGATTCCCCACATTGTAATCTCCTTCCTCATTTTCCTTTTCAATAACAATCAAAAAATATTGTTAAAATAAATAATATAAAGAAAAATCAAATCATTCAACAGTCAATGAGAAAATAAATAAAGTTACTTCATTTAATCGGTTTTCAAATAATTTGAATCATATTTTCTTATATCTTCATCTTTATTTTTTTTCCTGACAATTGTTGAGAAAACATCCACTCATTGTTACATATATTCATTCAAAATTTTATAGTAAATGGATAACTTAAAAAAGAACAAGAAAATAAAAAAAGGAATTTAGAAATGACAAGAACAAACGAACTGAATTGAAGAGTTGTTCGGGCTTTTGGCTGAAAGGGGAGAAATAGGAAAGTTGGCAGGCAATTGTAGAAAGTTACAAAAATTAGGGCATAGAAAAAAAGGAATATTGGGTGACCTGGTTAAATAAAATGAATGGTGAAGTTTACGAGGATCAAACATGCATGCACGTACATGCACATGCACGCACACACGCATGCATGCACACACGCACCTCACCAAACACAATAACCAGGTAGGTCATGATCGACATGCCTGCCTGGCAGCTGCACTATTTATCCTTTTTTGATGGTTTTTTTGTTTTAATTTGTTTGTTTGTTTTTTAATTTTCTAAATATTTAAAAACTATGTAATATATACTATAAATAATGATAATTACCAACTTAAAATACTTGTAGAAAATAAATAAAAAATTCGATTGATTCATAAAATTAATATATTTATATAAAATAAAAAGGATGAAAGAAGTAACAGATATTATTTAATTTGAAAACTACGTAGAAAGTATTGTAAATCTCAATAATTAACAATATTTGAATGACTTTTTGAATACTATTTGTGCTACATACATCGTGATAAAAAAAGCAACATATATTATTAAACTTTTTTGAAGACGAGTACACTAATGATGGTGATGTTGTTGTGCCTCTCTATATGATAATTAGATAGAGAGTTTCGAGAAGAATGATGACAATTTTAGTTTGTATAGTCTATGGAGGGATGCTCAAGAGAAGGAATTTGAGTCAACTAAGGGACTCAATTCTAAGGATGATTGATTTTACCGAAACATGACTTTATAATTTAGTCTTTTTGTTCGTATTAGAAGAAGAGAAATAGTTAGGGAAAAAAGGTAAATAGAAAAAAGAAAAAAAATGTTCTTTCTTTTATATTGTAAAAGTAATACTGATGGAATATTAATTCATTAACTTTGTGTATTTATGATTTTGTGTATAAGTACGGATTTTTAAATTATGAATTTTGCAATTGAGAACAAACACAAAGCTTGTTAAAAATAAATAAGAAAACGAAGACATATAAAATAGGAAAAGACTAAATATACTGTATAAAGGATAATAAGTAGTTAAGTTGGTTGACTATCTGAAAAATTATTGACGAGAGTTCTATTTCCAACGTTGTAATCTCCTTCCTCATCTTCCATTTCAATAACAATTAAAAAACAATTGTTTAAAACAAAGAAAAAACAAATAAAACATTCAATGAGCAAATAAATAGAGTTACCTATTTAACCCATATTTAAATAATTTGAATCATATTTTGTGATATCTTAATTTTCATTCATTTTCTGGACAATTGTTGAGGAAACATCCTCTCATGGTTACGAACATTCATTTAAAATTTCATAGTAAATGGATAACTGAGAAAAAGAACAAGAAAATAAAAAAAGGAATTCAGAAATGAAGAGAACAAGCGAACTGACTTGCATAGTTGTTCGGACTTTTGGCTGAAAGGACGAGATATAGGAAAGTTGGGCGGCAATTGGAGAAAGTAAAAAAAAATTAGGGCTTAGAAAAAGGAATATTGTGTGACCTTGTTAAATAGAATGAAAGACGAAGTTTACGAGGATCATTCACGCACGCGCACACGCACACTCACGTGCGCACACACGCACACGTGCATGCACCCCCCCAATAACCAGGTAGGTCATGATCGACATGCCTGCCTGGCAGCTGCAGTATTTTTCCTTTTTTGATGATTTTTTAGTTTTAATATGTTTGTCTTGGTTTTTTAATTTTTTAAATATTTAATACTTATGTAATATATACTATAAATAATGATAATTACCAACTTAAAATACTTGTAAAAAACATATAAAAAAATTAGATTGATTCATAAAATTAATATATCTTTGTCAAATAAAAAGGGATGAAAGAAGTAACATGTATTATTTAATTTGAAAACTACGCAGATAGTATTGTAAATCTCAATAATTAACAATATTTGATTGACTTTTGAAATTATATTTATGCTACATACATCGGGATAAGAGAATAAACACATATTGTTAAACTTTTCCAAAGACGAGTACACTAGTGACGATGCTGTTGTTGTGCCTCTCCATATGATAATTAGATGAGAGTTTCAAGAAAATTGATGGAAATTTTAGTTTGTATCGTCTATGGAGGGATGTTCAAGAGAAGAAATTTAAGTCAACTAAGGGACTCAACTCTAAGGATGATTGATTATACCGAAACATAACTTTATAATTTAGTCTTTTTGTTTGTACTAGAAGCAGAGAAATGGTTAGGGAAAAAAGGTAGATAGAAAAGAGAAAAAAATATCATTTTTTATCATTTTAAAAGTGACAGATATGGAATATTGATGCAATATTAGTTCAATAACTTTGTGTATTTATGATTTTGTTAATGAGTACCAATTTTCAATTAAGAATTTTATAATTGAGATCGAACACAAAGCTTACTAAAAATAAATAAGAAAATGAAGACATATAAAATGGGAAAAGACTAAACATACGGTATTAAGGGGAATTTTAGTAGTTAAGTTGGTTGACTACCTGAGAAATAGTTGACGAGAGTTCGATTCCCCACATTGTAATCTCCTTCCTCATTTTCCTTTTTTCAATAAAAATTAAAAAATATTGTTAAAATAAATCATACAAAGAAAAATCAAATCATTCAACATTCAATGAACAAATAAATAGAATTACACCATTTAACCGGTATTTAAACAATTTGACTCATATTTTATAATAACTTCATCTTCGTTTTTTTTCTAGACAATTGTTGAGGAAACATCATCTCATTGTTACATATATTCATTCAAAAGTTCATAGTAAATAGATAACTGAGAAAAGAACAAGAAAATAAAAAAAAAAAGAATTCATAAATGACAAGAACAAGCGAACTAAGTTGAAGAGTTGTTCGGACTTTTGGCTGAAAGGGGGAGAAATGGGAAAGTTGGGCAGCAATTGTAGAAAGTTTAAAAAAATTAGGGCTTAAGAAAAATGAATATAAGTGACCTGGTTACATAAAACAAAAGCCGAAATTTATGAGGACCACACACGCACGCACGCGCACATACACCTGCACACGTCCCGCACGCACCTCCCACACACAATAACCAAATAGGTCATGATCGACATGCCTTCCTGGCAGCTGCACTATTTTTCCTTTTCTGATGGTTTTTTATTTTAATTTGTTTGTCTTGTTTTTTAATTTTTTAAATATCTAAAAATATGTAACATATACTATAAATAATGATAATTACAAACTTAAAATACTTGTAAAAAGCATATAAAAAATTTGATTGATTCATAAAATTAATACACCTATGCCAAATAAAATGGGATAAAAGATGTAACATGTATTTTTAATTTGAAAACTACGTAGAAAGTATTGTAAATCTCAATAATTAACAATACTTGATTGACTTTTGAAATCATATTTGTACTACACACATCGGGATAAGAGAATTAACATATATTATTAAACTTTTTCGAAGACGAGTACACTGATGATGATGATGTTGTTGTGATACCTTATAATTAGATAGAGAGTTTCGAGAATAATGATGGCAATTTTAGTTTGTATCGTCTATGAAGGGATGCTCAAGAGAAGGAATTTGAGTCAACTAAGGGACTCAATTCTAAGGATGATTGATTTTACTAAAACATGACTTTATAATTTAGTCACTTTGTTCGTATTAGAAGCAGAGAAATAGTTAGGGGAAAAAAGGTAGATAGAAAAGAGAAAACAAATGTTCTTTTATTTCACTGTAAATGTGACGCTGATGGAATATCAATTCAATAACTTTGTGTATTTATGATTTTGTATATGAGTAAGAATTTTAAATTAAGAATTTTAGAATTGAGATCAAACACAAAGCTTGTTTAAAATAAATTAGAAAAAGAAGAGTTATAAAAAGGGAAAAGACTAAACATACGGTATTAAGGGAAATTTTAGTAGTTAAGTTGGTTGTACCTGAAAAATTGTTGACGAATGTTCGATTGCCCACATTGTAATCTCCTTCCTCATTTTCCTTTTTAATAACAATTAAAAGATATTATTAAAATAAATCATACAAAGAAAAATCAAATCATTCAACATTCAATGAGCAAATCAATAGAGTTAACCCATTTAACCGGTATTTAAATAATTTGATTCATATTTTGTAATAACTTCATCTTCATCCCTGTTCTAGACAATTATTGAGGAAAAATTCTCTCATGGTTACATATATTCATTTAAAATTTCATAGTAAATGGATAACTTAGAAAAAGAAGAAAATAAAAAAAAATAATTCAGAAATGACAAGAACAAGCGAACTGACTCGAAGAGTTTTTTGGGCTTTTGGCTGAAAGGGGGAGAAATAGGAAAGTTGGGCGGCAATTGGAGAAATTAAAAAAAATATGGCTTAGAAAAAAGGAATATTGGGTGATCTGGTTAAATAGACTGAAAGACGAAGTTTACGAGGATCAAGCACGCAGGCATGCATGCGCACACGCACACACGTGAGCATACACATGCGTGCGTGCACACACGTGTACACGTAGACACACGCACACGCGCACGCGCGCACACATGCACACGCATTCACACACGTACACACGATGCACCCCCCCCACATACAATAACCAAGCAGGTCATGATCGACATGCATGCCTAACAACTGCACTATTTTTCCCTTTTTGATGGTTTTTTTTGTTTTTATTTGTTTGTCTTGTTTTTTAATTTTCTAAATATTAATAATTATGTAATATATACTATAAATAATGATAATTACCTACTTAAAATACTTGTAAAAAATATATAAAAAAATTTGATTGGTTCATAATTAATATATCTATGTCAAATAAAATGGGATAAAAGAAGAAACATGTATAGTTTAATTTGAAAACTACGTATAAAGGATTATAAATCTCAATAATTAATAACATTTGATTGACTTTTAAAATTCTATGTATGCTACATACATCGGGATAAGAGAAGTAACATATATTATTAAAATTTTACATAAAAAGTACTATAAATATAAGGGATATAATAAAAAAAAAAAGTAACATGTGTTCCTATTATTTAATTTTGAAACTACGTAAAAAGTTTTGTAAATCTCAATAATTAATAATATTCAATTGACTCTTGAAATTCTATTTGTGCTACATAAATCGAGATAAAAAAAGTGATATATATTATTTAAAAAGTACGTAAAAAATAGAATAAATTACAATTATTAGAAACATAAAATATTTAAAGTCAATTTAATTGAATATCTACATTCTATCTATTTCATCTAAAGTGACACAAAAATAACAGATATTGAGTCTGTGCTAACACGGACAGTTGTTACTAGTATTATAGCTAAGGCGTCAAGTTTACTCACAAGAGATATCTGTATTTTTTAGTTAAATTTACATATTGTTAGGTGTTTTGGATTAATATAAATACTCCAACTGAAGTGTTTGAGTAAACAAAAAATCTTTTGACAAAAACGTAAGATTATGGCTTAAAATTTTGTAGATATTAGAAAACTCACAAAAGTTTTAGGGGAAATGGTATGATATATATCCCTCAATTTGCAATTTGGAGTTGATATGTCTTTGTTATGAAAGTGATCATATATACCCTTATCGTTATACAAAAGGCTCACATATATCTCTATTGTTACAAAATGAGCTCACATATATCCTTCATTTAATATAAGTGAATGTCACGACCCAAAACACGCGAGTGGCACCCACACTTATCCTACTATGTGAGCGAACTAACCAATCTAAAACCCCACATTTCAATACAATATAAGCAGAATATAATGCGGAAGACTTAAATCTCATTAATGAACATTGATTAAACAACTTCTAAAACTCAACAACTATTATTATCCCCAAAATATGGAAGTCATCATCACACCGGATTTCAGGGTGAGCTAATGCTTCTAGCTTGGACTGGATCTTCCTTTCATGTCTTGATGCCTTGAAGTTCCGGCATGGAATAACTTTTTATTTATTCTAGCTTTCTAGACACTCTTAGATTTAGTAATTTGAGGATAGATGTTCTTGTGATGATGACTTCGAGATTTTGGAGATAATAATAGTTGTTGAGTTTTAGAAGTTGTTTAATCAATGTTCATTAATGAGATTTAAGTCTTCCGCATTATATTCTGTTTATATTGTATTGAAATGTGGGGTTTTAGATTGGTTGGTTCGCTCACATAGTAGGATAAGTGTGGGTGCCACTCGCTGCTCGATTTGGGTCGTGACAAACTTGGTATCAGAGCATTAGGTTCGTTGGTCTCATCACACAAGAACGAGTCTAGTAGAGTCTTAAGGAACGGTAGGGGGACGCCTTTACTTTTCTTTGAGAGGCTATAAGACTTCAGGAAAATTCCATTCTTTCTTTCTTTCTTTCGTGCTATTACTTAGATCCAATTGGTATCTAGGTGATACAAATTGGTATCTGACCATCTTCACTCTATTTCGCAGATGGTTAGAGCTAGAGCAACGACTGCACCAACACCAACACCGGCAAGACAAGAAGCGTCTGAGCCAGCCACTGGGGCTGTAGCTCGAAGAGGATTAGTGGCAAGAGGCCGTGGAAGAGGTCGTGGGAGGACGTCCTCTAGAGGAAGAGGACAAGCACCTAGCCCATCTTGGTACTAGGGCGGTGGCTTCTCCAACCACTGAGGAAGTTGTAAGAGAGGGTGAGGAAGGGGAGAATGAACAAGTGCAGAATGAGGTATTACCACCCCAACCTACCCCAGAGATGATCAATCAGGTTCTTTCTTATCTTAGCGGATTATCTGATCAGGGCCAGACACCTCCAATGTTTTCTGCACCAGCACCTCAGGTTCCGGAGGTACAACATGCAGCTACTGTGGCTCCCCGTGTGGATGCCTCATTGGAAATAGGCACGTTTCCTCGTCTGACTACAGGGCCTATAATGACAAGTGATCAGCATGAACTTTTCAGTAAGTTCTTGAAATTGTAACCTCCAGTCTTCAAGGGTGCTGAATCTGAGGATGCCTATGATTTTCTGGTTGATTGCCATGAGCTACTACACAAGATGGGTATAGTAGAACGATTTGGTGTTGAGTTTGTGACTTATCAGTTTCAAGGGAACGCCAAAATGTGGTGGCGGTCACATGTTGAGTGTCAACCAACAGAGGCACCACCTATGACTTGGGCATCATTCTCTAGCTTGTTTATGGAGAAGTATATACCCCGTACTTTGAGGTATAGGAGGAGAGATGAGTTTCTAAGCCTAGAGCAAGGCAGGATGTCGGTTACTGCTTATGAGGCTAGGTTTCGTGCACTATACAAATACGCCACCCAGCTTTGTTGCAGTCCACAAGAGCGGATTCGCCGTTTTGTGAAGGGGTTGAGGTTAGAGTTGCGGATTTCAGCCTTACAGGTAGCGGCTACAGCGAAATCCTTTCAGGAAGTGGTAGACTTCGTGATAGAGGTGGAAGGAGTGAAGCCAGATGACTTCACCATGGCATCGACATCAAAAAGGTTTCGAAAGGGAGGTGAGTT
Organism: Solanum peruvianum; assembly: GCA_027705065.1. Lineage (NCBI taxonomy): Eukaryota > Viridiplantae > Streptophyta > Magnoliopsida > Solanales > Solanaceae > Solanum > Solanum peruvianum. The sequence goes on along the minus strand of JAKWJD010000380.1, from coordinate 23,259 downwards.
TAATGGTACTTACTCCATAGGGCAGGGTTCAGGAGGTTACTCAGTCCGACCAATTCAGTCCTCACTACAGACTGTAGTTGGGGGTCCACCTCAGACCAATCAACATTTCTCTGAGTTTGGAGGTTATTCCCAGACCTTGTCATTCTCACAGAGACCGATGCTTGAATCCAGAGAATGTTATGGATGTGGGGAGACTGGACACATTAAAGGGTATTGTCCAAAACAAAGTTACAGACCTCCAATGGTCAGAGGTAGAGGTGGTCATGGAAGAAGCCGTCATTCTGGAGGACGTGGTGGTCCAGGTAATGGTGGTCACCAAAACGGCCGGGGGGTGATGGGAAAACTGGAGCCACTACAACACAACATGGTAGGGGCAACGAACAGACAGGCGATAGGGCCCATTGTTACGCTTTCCCTGGGCGGTCTGAAGCGGAGACATCTGATGTTGCTATCACAGGTAATCTTTTGGTTTGTGATTGCATGGATTCTGTATTATTTGATCCTGTCTCTACATTTTCATATGTATCTTCCTCATTTGCTACTGGTCTTAATTTACCTTGTGAATTACTTGACATGCCTATTCGTGTTTCTACCCCGGTGGGTGAGTCTGTGATAGTTGAAAGGGTATATAGGTCTTGTCTGGTGACTTTTATGGGGAGCAACACTTATGTAGACTTGGTTATCCTAGAAATGGTTGACTTCGATGTAATTCTGGGTATTACTTGGCTTTCTCTGAATTTTGCGATCTGAGATTGCAATGCAAAAACTGTAACGTTGGCCAAGCCTGAGACAGATCCGTTAGTGTGGGAGGGCGACTACACTTCCACTCCGGTTCGTATCATCTCATTTCTTCGTGCTACAAGAATGGTTAGTAAAGGGTGTTTAGCTTTCTTGGCATATCTCAGGGATGACACTACCCAAGTACCTTCAATTGAGTCGGTTTCGATAGTCCGTGAGTTTCAGGATGTGTTCCTTGCAGATCTTCCTGGTATGCCACCGGATAGAAATATTGACTTTTGCATTGATCTGGAACCGGGTACTCGCCCCATTTCTATACCCCCTTATAGAATGGCTCCCGCGGAGTTAAGAGAGTTAAAGGCCCAACTTCAAGAGTTGTTGAGCAAAGGCTTCATTAGACCAAGTGCATCTCCTTCGGGTGCTCCTGTTTTGTTTGTGAAGAAAAAGGATGGGAGTTTTCGGATGTGCATAGACTACAGACAACTAAATAAGGTAACAGTTAAGAACAAGTATCCTCTTCCTCGCATCGATGATTTGTTCGATCAGTTACAAGGTGCTTGTACCTTCTCAAAAATCGACTTGAGATCTGGTTATCATCAATTGAAAATACGGGCAACGGATGTGCCCAAGACTGCTTTTCGGACCAGGTATGGGCATTATGAGTTCTTAGTAATGTCTTTTGGGCTTACGAATGCCCCTGCTGCTTTCATGAGCTTGATGAATGGGATTTTTAAGCCATATTTGGATCTCTTTGTCATTGTATTCATTGATGATATACTGGTATACCCAAAGAGTAAGAAAGAACATGAGGAGCACTTGAGAATTGTATTGGAAATGTTGAGGGAGAAAAAGCTTTATGCCAAATTCTCCAAGTGTGAGTTTTGGCTAAATTCAGTGTCATTCTTGGGGCATGTGGTTTCTAAGGATGGAGTGATGGTGGATCCTTCCAAGATCGAAGCAGTGAAGAGTTGGGCAAGACCCACTAATGTTACAGAGGTGAGGAGCTTTGTTTGGTTAGCTAGTTACTACCGCCGATTTTTCAAGGGGTTCTCTTTTATTGCTTCCCAATTGACAAGCTTGACTAAGCAAAATGTTCCATTTGTATGGTCGAACGAGTGCGAAGAAAGCTTTCAGAAGCTCAAGACTTTGTTGACTACTGCACCCATTCTCACCTTGCCAGTGGAAGGTAAGAATTTCATTGTCTATTGTGATGCATCCTATTCGGGTTTGGGTGCAGTGCTAATGCAAGAGAAGAATGTAATTGCTTATGCTTCAAGGCAATTAAAGGTGCACGAACGCAATTACCAGACCCATGATTTGGAGTTGGCCGCGGTAGTATTTGCATTAAAGCAATGGAGGCACTATTTATATGGAGTTAAGTGTGAAGTCTATATAGATCATCGTAGCCTACAGTATGTCTTTACTCAGAAAGATTTGAATTTGAGACAGAGGAGATGGATGGAACTACTGAAGGACTACGATATCACAATCTTTTATCATCCGGGAAAAGCTAATGTTGTGGCAGATGCTTTAAGTAGAAAGGCAGGAAGCATGGGAAGTCTAGCTCATTTGCAGGTTTCTAGACGCCCATTGGCTAGAGAGGTTCAGATTCTGGCTAATGACCTTATGAGGTTGGAAGTAAATGAGAGGGGAGGATTTTTGGCCTGTGTGGAGGCAAGATCTTCCTTTCTTGACAAGATTAAGGGAAAGCAGTTTAATGATGAGAAGCTGATTCGGATCCGAGATAAGGTGTTGCGATGAGAGGCTAAGGAAGCACAAATCGATGAGGAAGGTGTTTTGAGAATTAAGGGAAGGGTATGTGTACCCCGCGTCGATGATTTGATTCACACCATTCTTACAGAGGCTCATAGTTCAAGGTATTCTATACATCCTGGTGCAACCAAGATGTATCTTGACCTAAAGCAACATTTTTGGTGGAGTAGAATGAAGCGTGACATTGTGGAGTTTGTCGCCAAATGTCCAAATTGTCAGCAAGTAAAATATGAACACCAGAGGCCCGGAGGAACACTTCAGAGAATGCCCATTCCGGAATGGAAGTGGGAGAGAATTGCAATGGACTTCGTGGTTGGTCTTCCAAAGACAATGGCTAAGTATGACTCCATTTGGGTAATTGTTGATAGGTTAACTAAGTCTGCTCATTTCATTCCGGTCAAGGTGACTTACAATGCAGAGAAGTTAGCCAAACTTTACATCTCGGTAGTTGTGTGATTGCATAGAGTTCCACTTTCCATTATATCAGATAGGGGTACTCAGTTTACTTCTAAGTTTTGGAAAACATTGCATGCGGAATGGGGTACTAGGTTGGATCTAAGTACCGCATTCCATCCTCAGACCGATGGTCAGTCTGGGCGAACGATTCAAGTGTTGGAGGATATGCTTCGTGCATGTGTGATAGAATTTGGTGGCCATTGGGATAGCTTATTACCCTTAGCAGAGTTCTCCTACAAAAATAGCTATCACTCAAACATTGATATGGCCCCATTTGAAGAACTGTATGGGAGAAGATGTAGGTCTCCCATTGGTTGGTTTGATGCATTTGAGGTTAGACTTTGGGGTACTGAACTTCTGAGGGAATCGCTAGATAAAGTGAAATGCATTCAAGAGCTTTTAACGGCTCAAAGTAGGCAGAAGGAATATGCAGATCGAAAGGTTAGAGACTTGGAGTTCATGGAGGGTGAGCAAGTCTTACTGAAGGTTTCGCCCATGAAAGGGGTGATGCGGTTTGGTAAAAGAGGTAAGCTAAGCCCAAGGTATATTGGACCATTCGAAGTACTTAAGCGAGTAGGGGAGGTGGCTTACGAATTAGCCTTGTCTCCAGGGCTGTCCGGAGTGCATCCGGTATTTTATGTGTCTATGTTGAAAAGATACCATGGGGATGGAAACTACATTATCCGTTGGGATTCAGTTCTGCTTGATGAGAATTTGTCTTATGAGGAGGAGCCTGTCGCTATTTTAGATAGAGCAGTCCGCAAGCTGAGGTCAAGGGAGATTGTATCTATCAAAGTCCAATAGAAGAATCGGCCGGTTGAAGAATCCACTTGGGAGAAAGAGACTGATATGCAAGAAAGATACCCACACATGTTTACAGATTCAGGTACTCCTTTTCGCTCTTGTCTTTCTTCTTATGATCGTTCGAGGACGAACGATGGGTAAATTGGTATCTATTGTAACGACCTGTTTAGTCGTTTTGAGTAGCAGATTTTATTTCTAGAAAAACTGGCTGAGACGACGGATTCCACGACGGACCGTCGAGGGGTCTTGTTCCAAAACACTTAGAATTCTGAAATTTGGGAACTGAAATCGACTCTCTGAACTTCGTGACGGAATGGCAGGACGGACCGTCGTGGGCACGACGGACCGTCACACATCTTCCACATAAATTAAGTCTCTGAACTCTGTGACGGAAGCAGCAGGACGGACCGTCGTAGGCACGATGGGTCGTCATAGGCTGTGTAATCCCAGGCTGGGTTGGATTTCTGTTAAATGTTTTAAGGGGCGTTTTGGACTATTCCTGCTTATAATTATAAAGTTAGTGGATTAATATTAATAATTCAATTACTTGGGGGGTAAAGGAGATAACCTTGAGTTAATTAGTGGGTTGCTTTTGTCATCTTTTATACTTAATTATATACTAATTAGGGTAAAAGAAAGAGGGTTTGAATAAGAAAAATAGAAAAAACAGAGAGAGAGAGGAGAACGCACGAACGAGAAAGAGGAGAAACGAAGAGGAAACAAAGCTTTGGGGAATTTGCTTGCTTGATCACTAATCTTCGGTGGAGGTAGGTTATGGTTTATGCTATTCGTAGTAAACTCTTAATAGCGAATGATCTGTATTGGGTAGTATTGTAAACCCTTCTATATGCTTAATTGTATGCTTGCATGAATGTGATTATATAATTGTGATAAAATAAGCATGATGAGGCTATTGAATCCTAAATCTTGAAAAACCCTAATCTACTTTGTTAATGATAATGCCTTGGTATAAAAGAAGGCTTGATGAACAAAAGTAGTGAGATTAGGGGATCGGGTGTCACGTTCCGACACCAGGATAGTAATAGAGGATCGGGTGTCACGTTCCGGCACCAGGATAGTATATGAGGATCGGAGTGTCATGTTCCAACACCATGATAGTATATGGATCGGGTGTCACGTTCCGACACCAGGATAGTATATGAGGATCGGAGTGTCACGTTCCGGCACCAGGATAGAATATGGATCGGAGTGTCGCGTTCCGACACCAGGATAGTATATGGATCGGGTGTCACGTTCCGACACCAGGATAGTATATGAGGATCGGAGTGTCACGTTCCGATACCAGGATAGTATATGAGGATCGGAGTGTCACGTTCCGACACCAGGATGGTATATGGTGCGGAGTGTCACGTACCGACACGAGAGGAATAAAGATAATGAATCTTGAAATATGTTAATATACTCACTTTAATGAACTTATTCCCCAAATGAGTATGGTATTGAGGCTTGAGTCCTCATGGGTGTACTTTGCGTACTTATTAATGATTATAGTACTTGTTGTTGCTACATGTTGAGTATTGTAGTTGATTTATGATATTATCTAATATATATTGTTTTATATTTTGAGTTGGCCGATGATACCTACTCAGTACTTGTGTTTTGTACTGACCCCTACTTGTATGTGTCTTTCTTTGTTATTTGTGGAGTGCAGCAAACGTACCATCGTCTTCAACTCAACCGCAACTCTAGCCAGTCTTTATTACACCGGATTTCAGGGTGAGCTAATGCTTCTAGCTTGGACTGGATCTTCCTTTTCATGTCTTGATGTCTTGAAGTTCCGGCATGGACTAGCTTTTTATTTATTCTTTGCTTTCTAGACACTCTTAGATTTAGTAATTTGAGGATAGATGTTCTTGTGATGATGACTTCCAGATTTTGGGGATAATAATAGTTGTTGAGTTTTAGAAGTTGTTTAATCAATGTTCATTAATGAGATTTAAGTCTTCCGCATTATATTCTGTTTATATTGTATTGAAATGTGGGGTTTTAGATTGGTTGGTTCGCTCACATAGTAGGATAAGTGTGGGTGCCACTCGCGGCTCGATTTGGGTCGTGACAGTGAATAAATTAGCTTTAATTATATTTCTGACTTTTAATTTTAAAAAAAGTTCATGTAAGGGTATATATGATCCTTCTAGCAACGTTTAAGGTATATTTTAATCTTGTAGATACATAAATTATTTTTGACGTCTTTGATTTCATTATTTAAATTTGTTATTCTTATTTAATTTTTTTCTTTCATTCCTTAGCGTAAAGAAAAATAAGTAAAACTAATTTTTGTGGCTATATTATAATTAATACTTTGTTTTACTATATTGTTATTTAGTTTTTGTATTCAAAAAAATGACTGGGTCGTGTATGATAAAGTTTACAAGAAAATTAGTGAAACATGAATTAATTTGACCATAATAATAATAAATTTAAGGGGGAAGGGACAAATATACCCTAAACTATCATAAATGGTATACAAATACCCTCCGTCATACTTTTGGGACATCGTTGCCCTCTAAGCTATCACAGTTAGACAACTTAAAATTCAACTAAGCATTTATCACACCGCCCACTAAATCAACTAGCTCCTAGATGACTTAGAATTTGACTAAGCAGCAAACAATGTTTGCCACTAAATTAGTTAGACTCAATTGATTTAGAATTTTACAATGAACACAAGATCTGAATCCTTTATAGATTAGGAACAGATTTACAATGAAAGTACAGAAGATATAATCCTAAAACAACTACACAACTTCACCTCTATTAAGTCCTTATTTCTCTTGAGGATGATTCTTCACCTTTTATTAGCATTTAAAAGAGTTCTTGAGAATTTTCAAGTTGTTAAAACTTATAAAATGATAAACACAAAACTCAAACTCAACAAAGATACTTCAGACTCTATCAGATCCTTTTGTTGAGTATGTGTATTTTTCTACCTTAAAGATGACTTTTCTTTTTAATCTAGTGTGTTTTTGTTTGCCAAAATCCTGTGTTTGTGTTATGAAGAAGAGACTAAATTAAAATAGATACAAACCCTTGGGACAAGACCATTGGCTGAAGGTCTGCTGTCATGAAAAATTGTGCACCAACCACATCAGTTAGCAGGCTGTTGAAAGTTTGTCTTTTCCTCCTTTTCTCGTTCGTATACTTTTCGGTGACGAGGTCCCTTGCTGCATGTTGTTGACACACCATTTTGGACTAACATTTTCAAAATTCGTAACTTTTAATTTTTATTTATTTAATAGTTCAAAATAAATTTTTATAATTTTAAATAAGTTTGTCGATAATTATCTTTATTTATCAAAATTTAGAATTTTTTATTAGTTAATATTGAAAGTTCACTTTTACATGTCATTAGTTACATTTATTATATTTTTTTTGATTCATTTTATTTGCTACATTTGTTAATATTCATGTTGATATTTTGCACTGTCTAGAAATTTATTCAAATATGAATATAATTTGCATAGTTGATCGATAATTTTGGGCCACAATTCCAAGCCCACAAAATTTGAGACGATTACATAATTATTTATGGAAAAATTATATATAATTACAAACTAATAATTCAAATTAAATGTTAAAACCACACGTTGATTTAATTGTTCCTTGTAGCAAACTGTTTGTCAGTTGCCTCTCTCCCTGAAACTCTGGCTCACCAATCTCCCTCTCTCGCTCGCTCCCTCTTGCTTTTATACAAACACAAATGTATAAAATGCATTTGTGTTTGTATAAAGCGGGATAAAATTGTATATATACATATATTTCATTTTCCTCTCTCCTCTCTTCCAAAGCTCCCCTCTCTCACTTCTACAAACAGAAACAAAATGTATAAATTGTGTTTCTATTTGTATAAAACGAGAGAAAATTATATATACACATGCAAATACATGTATCTTCGTCCTATACACTTATAATTATACAACAGGAATATTCCCCTGCCCATTTTTTTTCTTTCTCTCTTTCTCGTTTTATACATAAACAAATTATGCAATTGACCTTTTATATATGTAAAGCGAATTATACAACTGATTTCTTTATATATGTACAGCGAATTATATAGTTTTTTTTATGTGTATAGCAAATTACCCTATGATCTATTGAAATATTATTCAGACAGAAATATTTCCAAATAATGTCCAAGTGCCTACACACACTCACATAATGTTCTTTTTTTCCATCAAGCTCCTATATGACAAACATTTTTCTTTTGAATATGTACAAGTTATTAATCAATAATTTAAAAGAACTAAAATCCTTAAGCTTTCATATCTTCACACACAGTGGCGGATTCATGATTTTTATTTAGGGGGTTCGAATAAAAAGAGAGTAATGATTTGAACCTCTAAACCACTAAGTCATTCTCTATCTTATATTCAGGATGTTCAAAATCAATATATAAACATAAAAAATCTTAAAATACCTTAAATATACAAGTAATTTTTTTTGAACCCCCTCAGCATACTCTAGATCCGCCCCTGTTTACACTGCCTCTGTATGTGTATGGATGATATGATCATATTCTCTGTGCACCTACATGGAAGTTTGATGTCACTATAGGTCAGTCGTTATCAGCTAGATAGAAAAGAATAATACAACTCAAATGCTATCAAACTCAGAAAATAAGAAATTTTGATCATTTGAGTTGCAGTTATACACGTCTGGTACTGCTTGATTGATTATTGGTCCATTTTCGAAGAGTCTAATTAATTTATTTATTTTAGTATTCGGTTGGTTGCTTAGATGGTTCCTGTTTTAGTATTTCTACTTTCTCAACTTTTTGTTCTGAATTTTGTGTATAATATTCTGTCATCTCTTTGCTTTTCTTGGTAAAGTTAATGAGTAAAGTATGCACTTCACTACAAATGATTGAAGTTATTATGTAGAATCTTGATCAACATCAAGACTTTTTGAAAGATTGCAAAAGAAAGGTGTTAATAGTGACAAAAAGAGTTAATGTCTTAGATGATCACTCAACTAAAAACTCTGAGCGTCGATGAGGGTTAAGTTGGAGATTTTATCTTCGAGATAGACTACCTTTTTCAGTACTTTGACAATGGAAAGAGGGCGAAAGAAAGTTGCTCGGCGATGGTGGAGTTTGGGAATGCGAATGGGGAGTTTCAGGTTTTTGGTGGGGGAAGAAAATTGAAGCTATTAGTTAAAACATATGGAGGGTTGAACTCATTTAGGCTTGTCATTATCATTTGCTATAAGATGAAGTGTTTTGGGTTGTAATTTGGAGTGGGTGGGTTTTAAAACTAATTTGGGCGAGTTTTTAAATTATGGATTGAAATTTAATAAATTTTGGGTAGGTATTTTAGATTGGGATACGTGTCTCGCTGTTAATAGAAAGGGTACATACACTTTAAAATTTGGATGGCAGGGGCACCAATATCCAAAAATATGACAGAGGATATCTATATACCATTTATGATAGTTTGGAGTATATTTGTTCTTTTTTCCTGAAGTTTATTATTATTATGGTCAAATCAATTTATGTTTCACTAATTTTATTTTTAACTTTATCATATACGACTCAATTATTTTTTCAAATACAAAAGCTAAATAACAATATAGTAAAAAAATATTTTTAAATTATAATACAACCGCAAAAAAATTATTTGTTTTTCTTCTTTACGCTTAGGAATGAAAGAAAAAATTAAATGAGAATAAGAAACTCAAATAATGATAATCAAAGACGTCAAAAAACAATTTAGGTATCTAAAAGATTAAAATATACTTTGAACTTTGCTAGAAGGATCATATATACCTTACATGAACTTTTTTAAAATTAAAAGTCAGAAATATAATTAGAGATAATTTATTCACTTCTGTTAAATGAGGGGTATATGTGAGCTCATTTGTAACGGTAGGGGTATATGTGAACCTTTTTTTATAACAATAAGAATATATATAAATCACTTTCATAATGAAAGACATATCAAGTCCAAATGACAAATTGAGAGATATATCAGACCATTGCCCCTAAATATTTTGTCTGTTTTCTAATATCTACAAAATTTTAAGTCAATCATCTAACGTTTTTGTCCTAAGATTTTTTAATTGGTTTACTCAAAATTTTCATTTGGAGCATTTATACTGATCCGCAATGCCTAAGCAATAGGTAAATTTAACTCATAAATACAGATCTCTCTTGTGAGTAAACTTGACGTCTTAGGTATAACACTAGTCACAAGTGTCGTGTTAGCACAGACTTAATATTATTTTTTTTGTTTTACTTTAGATGACACAAATAATGTTTAGATAGTCAGTTAAATTGACTTTAAATATTTTAAATTTTTAATAATTGTAATTAATAGTATTTTTGCGTATTACTTCTCTTGTCCGATGTATGTAGCACATATAGAATTACAAGAGTTAATCAAATGTTATTCATTATTGAGATTTACAATACTTTCTACGTAGTTTTGAAATTAAATAATACATGTTACTTACTTCTTTTATCCCATTTTATTTGACATAGATATATAAATTTTATGAATCAACCAAATTTTCTATATTTTTTACAAGTATTTTAAGTTGGTAATTATCATGATTTATAGTTTATATTACATAATTTTTAAATATTTAGAATATTAAAAAACAAGACAACAAATAAAACGAAAAAAACCATCAAAATAAAAAAACAATAGGCAGCTGCCAGGCATCATGACCTGCTTGGTTATTGTCACTTTTAATTATATATAACTGACAATATATATATAATATATAATATATATATATATATATATATATATAGATATATATATATATATATATATATATATATATATATATATATATATATATATATATTAAAATTTAGCCAATCATTCATATATCATGCTAACCCAAATCCATTATACAGATCTATCCAATTTTAGTTTAAGTCACAATTACATAATTTTGACCCTATGTATTTTAAAATATATGTATCTGGACGTATTAGAATGTATCAAAATCTGATAAAATTCGTAAATTAATTCCTAAACTAGTGATATTTTCATAAATTACCCATAAAATTAGCCCATCTTAAACATAATTTATCCAATCCATTTAATTTTGTTGTGGTTATGACTCACTCATTTATTAACCTAGCTCACTTCGGTCCTCTCGATTAATCATCTACAAGTTGGGATGATATATTGATCCATGATATATATAAATTTTGTTATATATAGTCGGTATAAAAAAGAGATAATAACCAAAAGCCTCCCCAAGCTATTACTAAATTCTCAACTAGACACTTATTCTTCACAGAGGTTCTATTACCCCCCCCCTATATCTTTTAAAAGTGAAGCGCCCTACAAACTCATGTCCAGATTTGTATTAGGCAGTAGACAACACGCGCTGCCACGTCATACTACCTTTTTAAAAAAAATATAAACATAATAATAATTCTTTTATACTTCACTTTTTTTGTTTTATATTTTCATCTTCACCTTTTCTCTTTCTTTTCTATTCTCCATTTCATTTTGCTTGAAAGCTTCTACAGATTTCATGACTACCGCATCTTTGACATTCATTGGAATTCTAAACACCAGGAAATCTCATTCTTTAAAGCTAGAGACAAATAAAAAACTTTATCACTGAAAATTGTTTCTTTCTCCGCTTTATAACATTTCAATAAGTGGGTCTTCCTCATTAAAGGGTATGCTACCAAATGATTTTTTTAATGAATTCTTCTCCATTAATTGAACCTAATACTTAGTGAACTACTCTATTAATGACTAGTCTAAAGTTCGATTCTACTTACTTTTTTATTTTTTTTTTATTTTGAGCAACCAACAAATTTTTAAAGTTTTTAAAAATGAAGAGATGACAAAAATTATGTGATTTAAAGGTGAGACTTGTTGATGAATAGTTAAGGAGGCGGTAACCTGGTGGTCGAGGTGAGCCACCACTATCTATGGATCTATGAAGATTAAAGAGAAAGGATAAAGAAGATAAAAAGAATTAAAGAAAACATAATTTTTTCTTTAAAAAAAATAGAATGTTAATATGAAATAAATTAAATATTTATAAAGAAAATATTTCAATTATCTTTTTTATCTCTCACTCTCCCAAGAGAGTGAACTACACCTCCTTTGCCACATCAATATTTAGGGAGGAAATAATTTCACTTTAGAATAGTTTAAGGGGGTAATAGGACCCCCGTGAAGTATGGATGTATAGTTGAGAATTCGACTATAGATTGGGGAGGCTTTTGGCCATTTTTCTCTATAAAAAAATGAAAACAAATCTTTTACCACTTAAAAAAATATAAAGACATAAAAATTTAAAACATTATTAAAATTGAGTGTATGGAATTGTATCTTGTTTTGATTTTTTTCCCCATTATAATCATTTAACTTAAGTAACATTTTGACAAGTCACTAACCAACTCATTTATAAACTTAAGTCAATTTAATCAAAAGTGAATTCAACATTTGATAATTATCAGTCTCATCATTTCTGGAAAGTTGTGTTCGTTCTAAAGAAAAATAAAATATACAAATATCATTGGTCTACTATTTTGTTACGTTGTACTAAATTAGCATATATTATTGAAAAATTAATGAAGTTTTTTTCCTTTTGACTTTTCTAAATAAAATCAACATAATTCACAAAAATTTATGATTAATGAAAAATTACAACTTTTTTCTAATAATTTGTTCAGTTAAATTAAATTAACTGATACATGCTATAGGAAAACTTTTGGGAAAACTATCAATTTTTTAATTTGAAGATTTTAACTTTTGTTAAATAACTACGCTAGTATTGTCACTTGAAAATAATGTGTTCTTTTAGTAGTGCACTATCTTCAATGTGAAGTTACCACTGGTTAATAAATTTACATATAACTCGATTAATATTATTTTTGTTGATATTATTATTTTAAATGATTTTGAAAATTAAGAAAAGAGTAACATTAAATGGATAAATTTTAAAAATGTTTTAATTTTATTTAAATAAAAATTTGAGGTAGTAAAAAGATAGAGCAAATATATAATTTTAAATAAAATAAGATTGTGAAATAAAAAAAAAGAAAGATACGAGCCAAAACAAAGGACTAGCCACAAAATTATTATATGAAAAAAATAATTAAAAAAGAGAAATAATGTTTTATCGTCCCCATATTATCTTTGTGAGATAAAGTACCACTTTTTACCATGTTAATATTCTAATTTAGATTTAAGTCTAATATTTAGGTACCGTGCTATCCCAAATTCATAATATAAATTGATTATTAATCAGTTAGATCTTAATCACCTATCAAATGACCCTTAAATACTTAAATGTAATGAAAATATTGCTTGGAATTTATATTTTACTGTGTGTGAGAGAGAGAGACTTGCTAAAAAATTTTAAAAAATATGTGAGTTATTGTGTGTAATAATTACTAATAAATTATTGCTAAAATTAAATATGATGATATGTTATTTCAGAAAAGTGATTTACCATGATAAAGTTGTTGCTAAAAATATTCATAAAAGATTATTAACCAATTTTCTTGTCCGTTTTTTTTTTTGGCAACAATTAAGTTTATAGATAAAAGAATAATTTCTTGCAACATTATTTTGTTGCTAAATAATCCCATAAGTCGTAACGATGTGAGTTTTTACCAATAAAATCTTATAGATGGCAATAACTTTGTTTGTTGTGTAAATCATTGCATAAGTTTTTTCCATAATAATATACATCAACACCCACTACAATTTTTTTTCTTATTGCCAAAAGCACTTTTGGCAACAATATTGAAATTTCACAACAAGAAAATTGTTGTTGTTGTTGTATTATTATTAATATTATTATTATTATTATTATTATATTATTATTATTATTAGTATTATTATTATTATTATTATTATTATTAATTAATAATAATAAATAATAATAATAATAATAATAATAAAATAATAAAATAATAATAATAATAATAATAATAATAATAATAATAATAATAATTACACATTCCTTAAAATTTTAATTACATTTTTAATTCTAACAAAATTACGTATGTACTTGTCATTGGTACTCAACTAATGATTATATTTTTTAATTATAAATTTTTATACGATTATCAATATCATCTTAATATTCATATAATTATATGAATGAGAACCCTAGGCCTGCCTATGTGGTGCCACCACAAATCAGGATTCCTTTTTAACTTTTTTATTTTCAAAATTAGTCTTCCCTTTCATGAATAGTTGTGACTTTTTATGAAAAGTTATGACTTTTATAAAGAGTTGCAACTTTACGAAGATTTACGACTTTTATGAAGAGTTGCAACTTTAATGAAGAGTTGCAAATTTTATAAAAATATATGACTTTTATGAAAGATTGTAACTTATCGAAAGAGTTGTGCCTTTCCAATAAGGCACAACAAGCACTAATTCATTATATCTTATCAAGATATTCTATCGATTAGTGACATTCAAAAAATAAAGGAATATAGTGGGATGATAAGTATTGTACTCAAGCTTAATCAAACATTTGGGGTTCAAATGTAGGGTTGGGTCAATGAATTACCCTTCAAAGTAGGATTAATCTATATTAATCAAATATAAAAGAAATATTTATGTCCTCGTAAACTTTAGATTAGAAGTCCCAAAAAAGTGAAGTTTTAACCATATTGATCGAAACATAAACAACAAAATATGTCTTTTGTCTATCAAAGTAGTGTCATCGATTGCATATGATCTTGAATAAGGTACTTGCCAATACATCATTATTTGAGCGACATACATTATTTCATTGAAATCCAAGAGATGTTTTTATATTTTAATAAACTTATCAAGTGCACAACTAATTATATAAGATGTATAATAATTAGATTCTGTATGTAGAGACCTTGAATAGGAGGAAAACTCTCGTAGTTGATGATTAAAATGTTTGAACCACAATTTGAAAATACAAATATAGACAATGAAACAATTACATATCTTTTCAAAAGACATTGTTGATGAACAACTACAATAAAATGAAGAATTAATAACAAAATCCATAAACACTTAGAATCAAATCTTTTTGTTTTAAGATTAAAAAAATATTTCATATTTTCTTTGAATAAAATATTCTTGAAAATTTATCATAGGGTTGTACCCTCTTGAAAACACTTATATTATCAAATGCTCAGAAGTAGATTAATTACGTGATTCCACCACTGCACCTACCTATGTGGCGCCACCACATATAAGAATTTCCTATTAATTTATTTATTTCCAGAACTAGTCTTCTCCTTTTCATAAAAAGTTGTGACTTTTATGAAACGTTACGACTTTAACGAAAAATTGTGACTTTGATAAAAAAATTTGACTTTTATGAAATGTTGTGAGTTGAATGAAGAGTTGATACTTTTATGAAAAGTTGTGACTTTTAATAAAAGTTGCGACTTTAATGAAGAGTTGCGACTTTTATGAAAAGTTGCAACTTTTATTAAAGGTTGTGATCTTTCCAAAGGGTTGCAACTCTTCCAAATAGTTGTAACCTTTTTGATAAGGAACAATAAAAAAAATTTACACTACCCTTTGTTGTCTATAAATAGGGGGATTTCCTCTCATTTTAAAACAACAAAAATTCTAAACCTTCTCTTCTTCTTTTTCTCCTTCTCCTTCTCCTCCTCCTCCTCCTCCTCCTTCACAATTAAATATTTGTATACTTTGCTCCTGAGTAGCTCACTAACACCATTTCTTATTAAGGATAAATGATAATATGTAATAATTTTCATTTTCCTTTACATTATAATGTATGTTACTACGTAATCTTGTATGTACGATAATATAGTGTTCTAAATATAATGTCGAATATGTTTTAAGGACCTTTTTTTATAAATTCTGTGATACTAAATTTGTGCGCGAAGCACAAGTAATTTTACTTGTTTAATATTCAAATAATAAGCCTAAATAAAATTATCAAGCTCTTTTAGAAAAATTGGTTGAATTATGCTAACTTTAGCCAAAATTCACATCCAATTTTAACTCATAATTTTATTCGATTCGTGACCCATAAAAAAAACAATCCAACTGATCCTCGTGAACTTCGTCTTTCATTATGTTTAACCAGGTGACACTAAGTTCCTTTTTTCTAAGCCCTGATTTATTTTTACTTTCGTCAATCGCCGCCTAACTATCCTATTTCTCTCTGAAAAAACCTTACCTCAACACAAGAACCAAGTTCTTGTGCTTTTGTAGCAACACAATAAAACAGAGATTTTATGATGGAAATCTTCCTAGCTCAAGGAAGGGAAAAATCACACTGAAGTTTTATATTAATTGAAGATTTACAACTCACTTAATCAATGAATCTAACTCTAAGTCAAACTCGCTTCTTGTTTACAAAAAATCTCAACTCTTCTTAACTCTAACCACCCAAGAAGTCAAACCCGCTTCTTGTTTACAATCTCTCAACCTCTCTCTTACTTTACCCGAAGAAGTCAAACCCACACATTGTTAGGATTTTCAATAAAGGGGCTCAAAATTCGTAGAAATAGACACACGGAGTAGCCGAAGCAGGTTCGACATCTACTATATATACATAAATATTATTTTAACCATATATAAATAGTATAATTTTCGTCGAAGGGGGTTCAGATGAACCCCTTTCTACCAAGGTGGCTCCGCCCTCGCTTGTTACAATTCTCTCAAGACTCTACCCCCAAGAAGTCAAACTCATTTCTTGTTGCACAATCTAGGAATTATTACAACTCAATAATAAACCTATAATAAATCAACAAAGACTAATAACCCTAGACTTTGATTGATCAGACTTCAACATTCAATTGTTCAGTGTGGAGCAAAACTCATTAACCTGGTCCTGAGCCAAAAGCTTGAACAACTCTTCGAGTCAGTTCGTTTGTTCTAATCATTTCTGAATTCCCTTTTTCATTCTCTTCTTGTTTTTCTCAATTATCCATTTTCTATGAAATTTTGAATGAATCTACGTAGATGAGATGATGTTTCCTCAACAATCGTCCATAAAGGAATGAAGATGAAGATATCACAAAATATAATTGAAATTATTTAAATGTCGGTTAAATGGGGTAACTCTATTTATTTGCTCATTGAATGTTGAATGATTTAATTTTTCTTTGTATGAATTATTTTAACAGTATCTTTTAATTGTTATTGAAAAGGAAAATGTGGAAGGAGATTACACTGTGGCGAATGGAACTCTCATCAATAAGTTTTCAGGTAGTCAACCAACTTAACTACTAAAATTCCCCTTAATACCGTATTTTTATTTTTTTTCCCATTCTATATGTCTTTGTCTACTTATTTATTTTTAACAAGCTTTGTGTTTGATCTCAATTCTAAAATTCTTATTTTAAAATTCAACTCTAATACACAAATCACAAAGTACACAAAGTTACTGAATTGATATTTCATTGGTGTCACATTTACAATAGAAAAAAGAACAATTTTTTTCCTATTTTCTATCTACCTTTTTACGTAACCATTTCTCTGCTTCTAATAATACGAAAAAAAGACTAAGTTATAAAGTCATGTTTCTGTAAAATCAATCATCCTTAAATTTGAGTGCTTTAGTTGACTCAATTTCTTTACAAACTAAAATTGTCATCATTCTTCTCGAAATTTTTCGTCTAATTATCATATGGGTAGGAGAAGGGATATGTGTGTGTGTATCATACTTCCAGTCTAACCTACAACCAAAACATGTCCTACTTACAACAATGTGTAGCTAATCAAGGGCTGTGATTGATCATTGCAATATGGAACAAGCCATGAAATTAAACCTTCTTCTGACAAAGTTGTATCAAGTGGCTCTTGTGAATATCTTGGTTATTAGAAAGAGCCAGACAAATTTTTTCAAGAGAGAGGTTCTAATCTATCCGTGAATGTGACGTAAAGAATATTGGTTCAGTTCTTAGTGACTCATATAGAAGGTAATGACTAACTAGCACAAGAAGATGAGGAAAACTGTCAAAATACTCAAGTTCTAATTTTTTTAATAGTTTGGGCTTCATACATCAAAAATTAAGCTGAAGTTAAATATAAATTCTTATCCAGTCAAGAAAGTACCATATAGTTAGAAATTCAAATTAATCTCAAAATGTAATTTAGAATACAAGACAAAAGAAAACATAATGAAGAAAATTTAGCAAGGAAAATTACAATCAATTTGTTTAGCCAAAATATATATTTTGGAAATTTTAATTAACCCCTCCTCCAACTATAAAAGGTGAAAATAAAGGTCTAGACCAACACATGAAAAAAAACACTTCACATTAGGAAGAAATCAAGGCCTTTTCTCCTTCTTTTTTTTCTCTTTTTGAAACTTTATGAACAAAATTTGCAGATTCCTCTCCGATTTGATCAACAATCTGAATAGCTAGAAGCAAAAGAAGGTTTTCGAATGACCACCCAAAAAATAACCTTCTTTTGCTTCTGGAAATTCAGAGTGTTGATCAAACCCGAGAGGGATCTACGGTTTTTGTGCATAAAGTTTCAAAAAGGGAGAAAGGATTTCGATTTCTTCCTAAAGTGAAGTGTTTTTCTCATGTGTTGGCCTAACCCTTTATTTTCACGTTTTATAGTTGGAGGGTTTAGTAGAGATTAAACTCGTAGCATGGTTAACATTTAATAATACTTTGATTAAAAATTTCCAAAATATTATTTCGGCTTAACACATTGATTGTAATTTTCCTTGCAAAATTTTAAATCAAATGACTAATTGATTCGATTACGTACATTTTTATCAGAACTAGCACAAGTCCATAATCAAAGGAGAGAAGAAAAAAAGAAATTCCAGCTTAAGCTTGACCAAGTAAACTACACATTCATATTAACCAAAACAGGAAAGAAACATAACATTTAAGCTTCCTTCAAAAGAATAATTAAACTACTTTACAAACATACAACACAAATGATGAACTATACAAAAACGGAGCTGAAAAAAATTCTACAGAAAGAAGATTACCTGGTTCTGGGTAGCGAACCGGACCACAAGTTATGATTCCACCTCTTCAACTTGAACAAACTTAACTACTAAGACGAGAATTCCAAAACCTTTTTAGGGGAACTCTCAAGTCTCCAAATCCGTCCTTGAACAGTGAGGGGAGGGTCTTTTTATAGCACCCAAAATATCCCAATTCTGAGAGTATTTTCGATGTGGGAGAAACCATTTTTTGAAAATTTCTTAATGGATAAGGCTCTAGTGAGCTGGAAAAGTACGAACTAGTACAACTTTGAAACGAAATTGGAAAAGAAAATCGAAATTGGAAGAAAATAAGGAGAGTTGGGCGCGTGAGGAAAATAGGAAAATAACTAAAGGTGTAGGGTGGTTTATTGAGAAAGTAGGCCTAAATATTGGACCCAAATAAATGTATTTTCTCAAGAAATTGAATCTGAAGAAAACGATTCGATACAAATTAAAATTAACTAACCGAGTTTCTTAATTTAACAAGATAAAATAATTGCTTTGAAATAAAAGATCGGCTATGCCAATTAATTCATGACTTAGTCAATTTTCTTTTAGAGAAATAAATTATACTCAATTAAAACTTCTATTCTTTTTTTTTGTAAATCAATTTTTCTCAAATATTCATAAAAATGATTAATATATAAATACATATATTTTAAATATAAAAATACATAATCTATATGTAAAATGACAAAAACGCCTTGAAAATAAAATTTGAAAGTAATTTTTTATTTTCGAAAATAATTATTTCAAATCGTTTGAAATTGGAGAAGCTTGAGAATTAATTAAATTGTGGAGGGTCAAAATTGTATGTCAACAAATACTTAAATCAAAATTTCCAAAATATTATTTTGGCTATACACATTAATTGTAATTTTCCTTACTAAATTTTCTACATTATGTTTTCTTTGTCTTGTATTCTAAATTACATTTTGAGATTAGCCAAAATAATGGGAGTTTCCATGTGGTCCACACATATGGGTTCACCCAGGCCACTGGACCAGCCCTGGTGTGTGAGTGGCAAGCCAAGTGGGAGGTTCAAGATGAAGTTCGTGTGAGTCTAAGTTTTTTTGGGGCTTTTTTGGCATTATTTCAACAATTTGTGTCAACTAAAAGGTTCATTATAATTTTTAAGGATAAAATAATTATTATCAAACTTCTAATAGTTTAACCATTATTATAGGACCGTTCTGCAAAGTTTGTTGCTTTTTTGCAAAGTTGATACTTAACTTTATCGCAGTATATGAAATAATTGCTTACCAAACAGAAGTTAACCAAACAGAAGTTATATCTATGTAGGCAAATGAGCATGAAATTGAGTTTTGATTAAACAAAAGAATCGGTTCATTTCGCTATCTTATGAGGAAGTTATCTCTTTTAGTGAAAAATTAAGTTGTTGGTTTCCGGCATAAATATTATTGTTCAGGTATTTCAAATTTCATACCGTGTTCATTTGGTATTTTGAGTATGTTGGGAATCTAGAGCTCAGAATGGAGTGATTCTTACGAAATTCTTCTCGATATAATATTGGGGTTAGTATGACATTCTCTCATTCATATGATTTTCTTTCTTTATCCGTATATCAGTAGGGGGAAATCGAAGTTTTATCGATTTGGACTCAATCTTTTTATGAAAAATGTATCTTTAGAATCCTTATGTTATGGACAAACATATTTTGGGATAAACTTTTGATTCATCAATTATTTTCATTATATTAACTACATACTAGTCTTGGATACGTGCTTCACACGCGACTTACT
Source organism: Solanum peruvianum (assembly GCA_027705065.1). Lineage (NCBI taxonomy): Eukaryota > Viridiplantae > Streptophyta > Magnoliopsida > Solanales > Solanaceae > Solanum > Solanum peruvianum. The sequence goes on along the minus strand of JAKWJD010000380.1, from coordinate 2,788 downwards.
TGAAAACATCATATACGGTATGTTAAGAAAATCACACAACAATAAGTATCACATACTATTCAACGAAAAAATATACAATTTGGAATATATGAACAATCAATCTATTGTTTCATAAAATATGTAACCCCTAAAATTAAAATAACTTGTTTATCACATATAATGGTTGAAATCATAAGAAAAGTAGTGCATAAAACCTTTCATATTATATCAACTTGATGAATTTTGCGAAATTCGTGCGCCTAAAATAAATTACACTAATTACTTATAGCGTAAAATTAACCATTATAACACAATTAAGAAATTAGTATCAAAATATTTTTTCTAAGATGTGATTATAAAGCCACGTCAATATAGTATATGAAATTGTCTATACTCTATAAGAAATAAAGAATATATGCATAATAAAAGGCAAGAAAGACAATATGCACAACTTATAATCTTTTGTTCCGACAAATATCAACTACTATACCTCACTATCTAATTCAAAGACTTGCTTTACATATTTACATTTATATAAGGATACATGAAAGAATATAATAAATTATCATAAATTTACACATATAATTTTGGGTTGTAAATACAAAAGGAACGAAAACTATGGAGATAATTAAAAATATAGATTTTGGAACCGAAGAGGTGCAAATTATTGAAATGTGATCTTTTAAATATAGAAAAATGATGGGAAAAACTAATAAAACTTCTATGTCATATATATGAAAAATTAATTAGAGCCTCAATTTCTAAATGAAAAATCAGAAACACATATAAATTATTTATAATAGCTAAGATTTCAATTAATTTCAAGACCAATGGACATATTTAGAATACTTGTGATCTCAAAAAGAAAAGAGTAAAAATAGAATGTCAATTGGTAATTGATCCATGTTTTTTTGGTTAATGACTTACGATTCAATCAAATGTATCATTCAACCTTTTGGAACATAATGCCAAGTGGTAATGGATAATATCAGATTAGTTAAAAATATATGTACATAAATAATATAGTTTTACAAAATAATATGTATTAATGTGAATCAATAGACTACAATTGACTTTTTCTACCAATATATTTATCAATCTCATTGTTTTTGGCCTTATAATTTGTCATATACCTATAAAATTGATACTATAATCTAAAATTCAGACCAAACCCATGTAAATAATTAGTAATAACAATTACTAAAAGTTGAAACATAAAGTAATCAAAGAAAGAAACTTGAAAAAGGAACTTACTGTAATGACAAGATGGTCTTGAACAAAAATGCAGCATTACTTTTACAAACCTACATATGGTGACCCTTCATCTTCTATAGAAACTCTTAGTTTTTTTCCTTTATTAAAGAAATAAAAATTCAAACTTCATAAAAGCGAAAGAAAAACTTTTACCTTCCCTTTATTGAAGCTATAGAAGTTCAAAATTCGTAAAAAGTGAAAGATGGACTCTTCGTGTATATATATATGTATGTTAATGAAATTAATGTGTATAATATTTTTTCATAAATATAAAATAATAATGTTGAATATAATATTATAATTAATGAATATTTACATTTTTATCCACAAATATTATTACTTTCTAAGGACATTTTCATAATTCAATTTTTAACTTGAGTGATTCCCACATATAATAATATATGATATGATATATGATATAATATATGATGATATGATATGATATGCTTGAGAATTTGGGGGTTTTCCAGGTAAAGTTAAAGTTTGATAAAATTGAGGATTTAAGGTCGATTTCAACTCAATTTTTGATGAAAATTCAGATTTGAACTTCCTAAGATTGTGTAAGATATTTTCAAGAAATAACTCAGATTAGAGCAGAGGTTTCGGACCCGAGTAATGAAGATTTTTCTCATGAACATGTGTTTTAAGTAAATTAGAATTTTGAGTATGATTTCCACTTAATTTTTTATGTGATATTTTTTATTGAGTTTCAAAACCTTTAATTGGTTAAATTTATTTTGTACAAATTTCTGAATTCAATCCTAGTTTTTAGGAATGGGTTTTAGGGCCAATTTGGCTTGGTTTCTAAAATAATTGATATGGATATTATTGGTTATATGTTTTTATTGTGATACCATTTTGTTTAGATTTTGGTGATTTGAAGACCAATCAAAAAGGGAAAACTCAAGTGCCAGGTTGAATGATCATTTGTTTGAGGCAAGTGGCTTTCTGACCCTTTGTTACGCATATAAAATCTAGTACTCTTTATTGTGTGTGTTGGGGAGTAATGAGAATTGGTGACATACTTGATATTCGTGGCCACTTGTTCATATTAGTTGATATTAATGATGGAAAAAGGAAAAAAAAGCAACTTTGATAAGCAATTTTAGATATAAATGCAGCATGATCAAACAATGAGTTTGTCGTGGAAACCATCTTTATTGTAGAGAAGGAAAAACCGCGCCAAAACTTCACCAACTTCAATAAGCAATTTTAGATTACAACTCATTAATCAAAGGGACTAACTCTAGTAACTTAACTCTTCAACGATTAACTATAATTGAAAACTCTACTCTCTAAGAAGTCGAACCCGCTTCTTGTTATAATTCTCTCTAACTCACTCTCTCGCTTTGAACAATAACTCCTAAACACTGATTCAAAGATGAAACAATGCAAACTAAACTTCAGAAAGAAATCCTAACTCTAGTTATTCTTTTTTTCCCTTTTTGATCTCTGAAGTCGCTCCGCCTTTTTGTGGGAAAAAATCTCTTGATTTGTAATTACAAAAGCCCATCTTCTTTTCTTTAACTTTGTATTTTATAGAAATGGATTAAAC
>JAKWJD010000379.1:0-69105 GCA_027705065.1 Solanum peruvianum | reverse complement strand
GAGGCCTTAGTTGAAGAAAGGATTAAATTGATTTAATTTTATTAAGTGAATTAGTTGAATTATTAATATTTAAAAGCTGATTTAAGTAAGGAAAAATCAGATTTTTTATTAAATAATAATAATATAATAAATTAACAAATAATGAGGAGTCCTAGTTTGACTAAGTCTCCACCTAACTCTCCTAATCCTAATCCTCTCATTCTCACGTCTCTCACACTCAATATCACTTTTTTTATCAGTAAAAGAACTAAAAATAATAGTTCTTCACTCTTGAAGAACTTACACACAAAAACTCAAACAAAAAGCTAAGCTAAAAGAGAAAATCACCAACATTTTTCTCGACGGATTGTGTTTGGGATTTTTGTGGAGAGGCAGCAGCATTGAAACAAGTGTTAAACCACATTAAGATATGGGTTTGCTTCTCTCTTGTCCCCTTTCCAAGAGACCCTTAAGGTTCTGTTTAATCGCAATTGCAAACTAAGGTTGTCCCCGTTTCATGCCCATGTCATTAGATCCTTTGAAAAATTCAAAGGATGTGTTGGTATGTCTTCTAGTAGATAATTTAAGGTCTGGTTGTGATTATCTACTGAATGTTTATTTGGAAATTATGTAAGGAATGAAATATGTATTCCGAAAAAGTGTTTTAAGTTAATTGTTTAATCATGGGTGTGCTATCAATTAACTATATTGCTCCCTGAAATTTGTGTGTTATAAATGTTGTGTTTTCATATATGTATATGAAAAAAGTGTGATGTTCATATAAGGGTAATGTTGCTTGAAAAATGACATCCGAATTATTCTAAGAATCAACATTAAAACTTGAGAGAAAGATGGATTGAAAGAGACCAAATTTCGAGCTTGTTCGAAATGTTGGTCTCGGCCAAAAATTTGAAAAGTGATCTATGTTTTAAAAGTTTTTAACAATTGTGAGGTCATTGGGAATTGAACCCAGTACCTCAACAAATGTAAATTACATAAAAAGTTCATGAGAAAAACGAAAAGAAAATTAAATGTGGTGAGTAAGGATTGAACCCACAACCTCTTGAATAGATGAGAGAGTTAGGAGAAAAATAAAATGTGGAGAGAGGGGATTGAACCCAAAACCTCTTTATTAGAGGAGAGAATTGGGAGAAAAATGGAAGAAAATAAATGAGGTGAGTGGGGATTGAACCTACAACCTCTTTAATAGATGAGAGAGTTAGGAGAAATAGAAAAGAGAAAAATAAAATGAGGTGAGTGGGGATTGAACCCACAACCTCTTGGATAAAGTTAAGAGAAAAAAAATTAAGAGAAAAAAATGAGTTTCTGGGGGATTAATCCCACAATCTCTTTGCCTTAAATGAGAATGAGAGGATAAAAAAGAAAGAAAATATATGGGGGTGATGGGGATCAACCTAGAGTCCCACAAATCTGAAAAATGCAAAACCAAGTTTAATATAATATTAAGTGTTGCTCAAGGGATTCGAAATTGGGTTTCCTTGCCCTTCCGTTTCCTTGCCCTTCCGTATTGACACATAAGTCGTACATGACCAAATATTTGATGAATGTTGCCTCTTAGAGTCGAAATCAAGATCTTGGCATACCAACAAGAAGCATAAGTCTTGTACCACATAATATTGGGTAAGTATGAGTCACTTAGACAAATTATAAATGACGCCTCATGGCTTGTACCTATGGATCTATAAGTCCAGTATACATTTAAAAGTAAGTGAACCAAAGGTGGATGTAATGAAATAATGTGAACTTAAGAAGTTTTTGTAAGAGTGTGAAACATACTAAAAGGCATATGACGAAATGAACATTCACGTAAGGGGAGTGTAGAATGATATAAAGTCAAATCTCAAATATAGTCCAAAAGAAAGTGTTAAGAATGAATTCGTAGTTCATATGAATAGAAAAGAGTGACTACATTACTATAGGCTAGTGCAAGTGAGATAATTTGTATCTCCGCCTAAAAATCATTGTCACTAATTTTAATTTCTAAGAGATTATATATATACTAAATGTTGAATAATAAAATAACGAGTTGCTACATAAGAATAGGCTAGTACAAGTGAGATGAGTTGTATCTACGCCTAAAATTGATGTCCCGCAATGTAAACTCCAATAGAGCATATATATGTTATACGATGAACAAATAATGAAAGGTGAGTAAAGATTAAACGAAAAAATGTTTAGAGAGAACAGGGTGGCACCATAATATGAGGGTAGTGCAAGTGAGACAAGATGTACCTATGCCTATATAAGGTCAGCAAAAGTACTCACCTCAGAGAGTGTTGAATATTAAGAGACAAGTCTCAATACTCTATATGTATGTGTAAGGACAATTCACACATAATACGTAATGATGAGACAAGAAATCATCTAATGAGATATAATGCCTCATTCTAGAAGAAAACTTCTATGATGTTTGAGATGAATGTAATGGAACTTTATACTGAGCACCGAAAGGCTAGCTATGAGTCGCAATTCCTTCTTTCGGGAAGGCAGAGGTTTGTGTAATTCCCAAGAGATGAGACACTACGTGCAGAAGGGTATGAGTCTTCTGATATTTCCTAGTCTTTGAACCTATACTGGCAATATAGGGTTCTAGTAGGGTTCGATTCCCTATATACGCTAGCATGTTTTGGTTCACTTTGGCCGGTAGTTCCACCTCTTTTTGGTGTGGGGTAAAACACTGGATTTCATTATGCTCACATCATTTTTGTAGGTTAAGGTTAAAGTTCCAAAAAAAAGAATGAGACCAGCCTCAATCAATTACATAATGAAATGAACACGATACCAAAGGTGTTATTATAGAATAATCAAGATTTGAGATAGATTTAAGAAATGAACACTAGCTCATTCGTGGTAATTACACAGCGAACCCGATGAAAGTCTTAAACTACATTCTAGGTATGGCTGTTGTTAACACTAGCTTACGAACGAATAAAAATTAAGTACGTATGAATAAATGAAACAGACTCTGTGTTTGCTAAAGAAGGCTCCCTAGTTGAGGTCCCATATGTTGAGCCCTCATTTTGGGAAGTCCTAATGTCAATTCCATGATTCCAAGGCCGTATAGCATATCAAAGAATTATATGAAATATGTTATGTGCTAATAAGCAATATGTTATGTGTTTTGTGCAATATTTTATTTATGATGACGCATGTTACTCTCATAGCATGACTTTCCTAATCCGATTTTTGCAAGTCCACTGACTTGAGTTTTCATAACTCATATCGTTTGGAGAGAGCTCTTCTTAATCATGCATGTCCTTGGTGTGTGCTTGAATATACCCATACTTAGTACAAGTGTGTAATAATCCCATACAACTCTCACTCTTAGGTGCAGGTGTAGGTGAACGCTAGAGCATTACGAGACTACACTGAAGTTATCTGTATGTGTAGCATTAGTCCGGACTTAGTAGGCCCTCTTAGTTTCGAGGATGCCTATATTTTATATTCTATCTTAGATGTAGGCATGACCTAGTGGAGGATATACCACTAGTTTTTCTTTCTCACTCGTTTCAGAGATTTCATAGGTTCCATTTTTGCAAGTATACATTAAATGAAATTATGAACTATTTCATTCATTTGAGTATTTTGGTATTAGATGGTTGTTGTGAACGATCATGAAATTATCTAGATGATATTTTTCGATATGATGTTTCCTATAATGAAGTCAAAGTATACATCAACTAAACAAAAAATTCAAATTTTCCGCTAAAATTTATGTAGATGATGTAACAATGACGTATGTAGGCTTGTCTGCGACCTTTGATAGATCAACGACGACGGTTTTTGTTGGGGTCTTGAATTCGGTCGTGACAAAGTAGGTATCAGAGCCTTAGGTTAAATTCCGTGGATAATAGTTTCACATCAAGCATATCGAGTAGTTTCTAAATCATTGTAGTGAAGTGCACCACTATCCTTAAATAGAGACTGAATGATGTGTAGGAAAAATTCCCTTCTTCTTATCTTATCGTGCCTTTTCTAATATCTGTTTTCTTAGTGATAAGACTGTATTTAACATCATCTCTTGCGATTCTGAAAGATGAATATGAGGAGAAATACAGGCAAAGAGATTGGAGGAGCAGTTGCTGGGGTAAATGAACTTCCTCCCCAGGCCCAAGCTGCTGGAATGGAGATGCCTGTTAACCCAACTAGGTTGACAGATAGAGAAGTGAGGACAACCTTGGGAGTGGGCCCCCTAAGCCATCAGTTTACAAGCTCAGGCTATCACAGCCTAGACGGAGCAACAAGGTGTTCCCAAAGGGAACACACCTTCCAGCATAATGGCTAGACAGTTAAGGGACTTGATAAGGTTGAATCATACTGTTTACAATGAATTTAAGATTCCAGAGTAGATTGAGGAGGAGTGTAGGGCATCCATTCTGCATGATAGCATGAAACTTTCTAGGCTTATGGTCCATGTCCAACAAGTGGAGGAAACAAGGAAGAGGAAGCATACTAAGGCAGGGAACATGTCAAGGAAAACTGAAAAGAATTTTTCAAGGAAGAGTAGTACTGAAATCAGGGATAAGCCCAGGTATAAGAAGGGACTCTCCCACCAAGGGGAGTCAAGTTCATCCAGGGTAGCTATGATAGGTTTTTCCGAGCCCAGAGTTAAGAGAAACAGTGAAGTAGGTACACCTTAGGAGAGGCCATCTTGTAAGAAATGTGGCACACTTCATGGAGGAGAGTGTAGGAGGGGCTCTAACACTTGTTACAGTTCTAGAAAACTGGTTCACATGATCAAGGATTGTCCGTATATGAGAGGTCGAGAAAACGTTCGAAGTAGTCTACGATTCTTCGCACTCAATTCTAGGGGTGTAAAGGAAGAGACCTCTGGTTATGTCTCCGATGCATAACCTAAATTAGTTTTTCATGTGTATGGTTTTATGAACTAGTATGAATTTTATATGTTGGATTCATCATGTTGGTTGTTTACTTATGTAACTTATGTGTTTATTTATGTTGTATGCTTTGATTATACTAGTTTAGGAAAGAGTTCCATAGTCTATTAATGCGAAGCTTCTAGTATGTTTCAAGGATATGCACCAACCTACTAATATTTGAATTAGATATTCACCAACAAAAACAATTGAATAGCATTGAATAGCTTAGGTATGGATTTTCTCCATAAGTGTGATGCTACCATAGACTATCAAACAAGGGTAGTGAGGTTTCAGTTGCCAAATGAGATAGGGTATAAATGAACAGGGTGTGGATTAAGCCGAAAAATCCATATATTTTCAAATCTTAAGTCCAACAAGATGTTATCTAAGAGGTTATATATACTACCCCTAAGACTGGTTTTGTTTAAGAAACTCTATGTTTTAGTGCAAAGTCGACTTGGTGTTGTAAGTCAAAAATTGTATGTGTGATAATTGCACTATGTGAGTTAAAATGAATTCATGTTTCCCAATAATATTGCTGTTTTTGTATAGTGTGGACATGATTTTATTGTGTTGCATGAGTTTTGAGGTGCATCAAGTTAAGTGCGATTGAGAAGGAAGTTTCTCAATCTCAAATATGAAGCTTCAGATAATCTTGAGTAATATGTATTATCTAGAGTAAGTGTGAAACAGAAATTCAGAAAGAATAAAGTCTCAAGTATGTTAAGATATTTTCGAAAATCACCCTCTTTATCATAAAATTGTAATAAATTTGATAAGTGATGTTATGAAATGTTTGGCCTTTGAATATGCTTATGCTAAGTATGTGAATTATATAAATCCTATTCTTTAAAGGTTTTTTTTTATAGATTTACTCAAAAATGCATGAAGTACGATTTCAAGAAAATGTCCCTTTTTAAATGCATGTTTTTGCATGGTTGCCATACTTAGTGCATTCTTGTACTAATCCCATTCTTCTGTACTATTTACAGAAAGTGTAGATTATGGATGCTTAAAGGATGTCTTTACATGGTAAAAAGCTGGATAGATGATTCTCAAGAACAATGAAAGAAATCCTCATGTCCAAGGATCTGCTACTAAGTCTTTACTGTAAGTGTCTCAATATTGTATTGCTATGTCTTATGTTTTAATGTTCGTATCCCTGGTATATTCTAATGTTGTTGAGTCTATGATGACAAAGAGACTTAGGGTCCAAATATGTATTATATTTTATTTTTTTTATAAATATTCGAAGTGATGTTTCAAGCATATGATTGCTATGAAAAATTTTAAATTTTCCGCTAAATTTATTATGTCGACGAGATGAATGATAACTATGGGCTTCTATATGACCTCCGAGACGTAAAGTACTCCATGTTACGTTTAGGGGGTGCTCCCCGGATGTGACAAATGAGGTATCAGAGCTCGAGGTTTTAAAATTTGTTTAGGGTCCAAGAAGTCTCATATTTCCACGTGTAGTATAGTCTTGTATCATTGGTGGTGTGTCGCGAAACATAAATGATACCAGAGGATATATGACGATATAGTTTCCCTTCTTCAGCATTCTAATATTGTTCCATTGCACTTAAGTCTATAAGATCTGTCTCTCTCTTACCTTTTCTTGTCTGGTGATCTTTTGGATATTATTGCTTGGATGAGATTGTTCTCTATGCTTGAGGGAGAAAAAGTGAGTTTAAATGCGTATTTTTGTTTTATGGTTTGAATGAGTATGTATGAAGGTGAATTTTTGTATGTTTTGATGATGTGATATCAATTATGGCTATATATAAAGTTTGAGAAAAATAGCATGTTATGTGGAAGAATGTGTGTAATAATATGGTTAAAGCGTACTAGAATTTATATGATTGACATGAGTTCTTTTAGAATGATTTGTTCCTAAATGGTTTTGAATGATGGTAGCCTTATGCTACAAATTGAACTTGAAATACTTACTACATATGGAAGCATGCTACCGTAAGATTATGTACTTAAAGGTGTTCAATGTTTCCTTTTGTATATATGTGGTCCTTGATAAGGTTCCTAGTAATGATTGGAGTCCATTGTATAGATTTGATCCTAGGTGTCATGATAGTGTGCTTGTCATGGTAATATTTTGTACATCATATTGCATGCTTTCCCTATTAATTGCCTAAATGTTGTATTTTTGGAATTTGAAAGCATGCTCATTGTAATGATATGACAGCTTACTGTAACATTTTTAGAAAATCAACTAAAATGTTCTTCGAAAAGATGTTGTTTAAATGTGTATAAAACTGATATATATGAACATGATAATGAATGTAAAAACACTATTTTCTGTTTGGAATAAAGAATGAGAGTCTTATACATGATGAGTTGTAGAATTCTTTCTAACTTCTTATTGTGTTATGAGTCCCTTGATGATTGTGGAATTGATGTTTCCCTAGAATTGAGGTCAGTACTCTTATCTTTGAAGGGTGATGATGTTGGTTTGTTTGACCTAGAAGTTACCTTACATTAATGTTTAAAGAAAATAACGAGTCCTTATGCCTATCTCTCTTTGTTTTTTCTCCTAATGATGTATGATCTTAGTATCTATTGTATTATATCGTTGAATGCGATTGACCTAACTTAATAATTGCGGATAAATTGCGTAGGAGATGAAGACTTAGAATACCTTGGTGTTCCTATGTTAACTTAATGTAAATTCCTTCTAAAGTTGTAACGACTTTTAAGTAATGATAATGAAGGTTGTTTACTTAAGATCCTCTTATAGTGGTGTTAAGTAGCTCTTAAGTGGTTTTACCCTAAGTAGGGGATGGTCATGGAGTAGTAAGGTTGTATATATTTTCTACCATTGACCTTCTATTTTGGCTTTGACTTGGATCTATTGAATTTTAAGTAAGTTTCTTCTTGAATAAGAATTTTTCTTAAAGTATGGATTGCATGACCATATATGTTTGGTATATTTTGATTGAGATTACCTTGAAGATATTATGAATTTTCCAAAGAGAATAATAGAAAAATATTTATAAAATCCATGTTTTTTCATGTTAAATTGCATCTTGATATGCTAGTTGTGCATTTGACTTCATGAGATAAGATAATAAACATGGTACAAGTCACTTGTGAGGTGTAATGTTTATGGAAATTTGAGTCTCTTTCAAATGAAATGTAATGGATCTCCGAAAAACTATGTGACATTTATGATTTTTAATGCATAATTGGAGGATCATTCTTAAAAAGTGAAAGCGTGTTTAGCTAAGTGCTCATGTGTGTGCCTATGATTTGTGTCATTCATCACAAAATATGCTTACTGTCGAGGTGACTAGTATGTTAGAAAATGATATTTTGTTAAATTACTTCCTTATTGTTGTGATTTGCATGGTGACTTACCATTTAGACTACACTAGGAAGGAATCATGAGCATGTGTTTGTTAAATGTTGAGAATTTCTCATTTTAAGAAGAAATTTGACCTTGTACTTTGCTTAGGCGTGAACTCATGATACATGTAAGTGTGTTTAGGAGAAGGATATTCCTCCATGGACATCCCTAAGCACGGTATGATTGAGTATGACCTTCACGACACTAAATCTAACTAATGAAGATCTTTGATAATCAATTTAGCTCACATCTATGTCCATTGAAGTATGAGTGCCTACACTTTTTGAGTATTATTTAAATCTGCCTATGTGTGGCCTTTCAAGATGATGTCTTACTGACTTGAGGTGAAATTACCATGTTTTGATTAGGAGAAGGATGTTCCTCCTATTAACATGATAAGAGTCTTTGTGTTTGATGCATTAAAAAGTTAGTGAATAATGGTAGTTTTGCTTTCTTGTGTGCATTGATTTCTAAAAAAATTTGATGTTTTTATAATTGTTATGAACTTCTCTATGATGCATTGAAGTCTTTGTTATGATTGAAGAGCCTTAGTGTCATTCAAGGACAAATATTCCCAAGTGGGGGATATTTTAAGACCCCAAAAATGAGATATGATGTCTAGAGACTAACATGTTTGTATTAATGTTCTAAGGACCTCAAATGACTTATAATATGGTTTATAGGTAATGTGTAATGTTTTAAGCGATTCAAAAGTCGAACGTCAAGGGACGACCAAAACGTCCGATGAGTAGTCGCCTATGTTCCTCATGTGTCCATGCATGTTATATACAGTGGTTCATGATCTTATTAAGTATCAGAATAAGTTATAATTATGTTTCAAGATGGTATATGAAGTTTCGAGAATTTTGGAGGTTAAACGACCAAGAACGTCCAAGGCGTTCGAAAGATAACCCTTAAGACGCTCAACGTGTGTCTTAATGGGACCTAGTCTTTTTTGACTAGATGCAGGCATTTTATTTTGAAAATTATGTTTGAGGTCTAAAACTTGTTATGTTTTGTACTTACAGTGTAAACGTCCGGGTACGTGTAACGACCTGTTTAGTCGTTTTGAGCAGCAGATTTTATTTCTGAAAAACTGGCTGAAACGACGGACCCCACGACGGACCTTCATGGGCACGACGGACCGTCGCAGGGTCTCGTTTCAAAACACTTAGAAATTCTGAAATTGGGTACTGAAAATCGACTCTTTGAACTTCGTGACGACATGGCAGGACGGACCGCCGTGGCACGACGGACCGTCACAGACCCTTTAATAAAATTGAGTCTCTGAACTCTGTGACGGAGGCCAAGACGGACCGTCGCAGGCACGACGGCCCGTCACAGACTGCGTAATCCCAGTCTGGGTCGGATTTCTTTACACGTTTTAAGGGACGTTTTGGACTATTCCTACTTTAATTATAAAGTTAGAGGGTTAAGGTTAATAAGTCTAATTACTTGGGGGTTAAAAGAGGCAACCTTAAGTTAATTAGTGGGTTATTATTGCCATCTTTCATTCTTAATTATATGTTAAATAGGGTAAAAAGAAAGAGGGTTTGAATAAAGAAAATAGAAAGAACAAGAGAGAGAGAGAGAGGAATCGATCGAACGAAAAGAAGAAGAAAAATTTGGGAAATTGCTTGCTTGATCAAAATTCTTCGGTGGAGGTAGGTTATGGTTTTGATGCTGTTTGTAGTAAACTCTCAATAGCGAATGATATGTATTGATAGTATAGTAAACCCTGCTATGTGCATAATTGTATGCTTGCATGAACGTGATTATGCAATTGTGATTATATTAAGCATGATGAAGTTATTGAATCCCAAATCTTGATAAAAACCTAATCTCTTGTTAATGATGATGCCTTGGTATGAAAGAAGGCTTGATAAACTAAAGTAATGAGAATGATGATGCCTTGGTAAGAAAGAAGGCTTGATGAATTGATAGAAGGAGATTAGGGGATCGGAGTATCACGTTCCAACACATAGAATTAAGGGATCGGGTGTCACGAACCGACACGTAGATTTAGGGGATCGGGTGTCACGAACTGACACGTAGATTTAGGGGATCGGGTGTCACGAACCGACACGTAGATTTAGGGGATCGGGTGTCACAAACTGACACGTAGATTTAGGGGATCGGGTGTCACGAACCGACACGTAGATTTAGGGGATCGGAGTGTCACGTTCCGACACATAGTAGTAAGGGATCGGAGTGTCACGTACCGACACAAGAGGATTAAAGAGTATGACGGAGCGGAGTGTCACGTACCGACACAAGAGAAATAAATATAATGAATCTTGAAAGATGTTAATATACTCAATCTAATGAATCTAATTCCCAAATGAGTATGATATTGAGGCTTGAGTCCTCACGTGTGAACTTGACGGTAATTGTTGATGATATAGTACTTGTTGTTGCTACATGTTGAGCATCATAGTTGATTTTATGATATTACTTGGTATATATTGTTTTCTATTTTGAGTTGGCCTATGATATCTACTCAGTACCCGTGTTTTGTAGTGACCCCTACTTTTATGTTTCCTTCTTTGTTATTTGTGGAGTGCAGCAAACGTGCCGTCGTCTTCGACTCAACAGTAATTCAACCCAGTCTTTACTACATCGTAAATTCAAAGTGAGCTAATTCTTCTAGCTTGGACTGGATCTTCTTCTTCAAGTCTTGATGCCTTGAACTTCCGGCATGGACTAGCTTCTTATGTATTTTTAGCTTCTTAGACATTTTTAGTTAGTAATTTGATCATAGATGTTCTTGTGATGATGACTTCCGGATTTTGGGGAATAATAGTTATTGAATTGGTTTTTATTAATGAGTTTAAGTCTTCCGCATTATTTTCTGTTGATATTATATTGAAATGTTAGGATTAGATTGGTTGGTTCGCTCACATAGGAGGGTAAATGTGGGTGCCAGTCGCGGCTCGATTTTGGGTCGTGACAAACTTGGTATCAGAGCATTAGGTTCGTTGGTCTCATCACACAAGAATGAGTCTAGTAGAGTGTTAAGGAACGGTAGGGAGACGCCTTTACTTTTCTTTGAGAGACTATAAGACATTAGGAAAATTCCATTCTTTCTTTCTTTCTTTCGTGCTACTACTTGAATCCAATTGGTATCTAGGTGATACAAATTGGTATCTGACCATCTTCACTCTATTTCGCAGATGGTTAGAACTAGAGCAACGACCGCACAAACACTAACACCGGCAAGACAAGAAACGTCTGAGCTAGCCACTGGGGCTGTGGCTCAAGGAAGAGCAGTGGCAAGAGGCCGTGGTAGAGGTCGTGGGAGGACGTCCTCTAGAGGAAGAGGACAAGTACCTAGCCCATCTGATGCTAGGGCGGTGACTCCTCCACCAACAGAGGAGGTAGTAAGAGAGGGTGAGGAAGGGGATAATGCACAAGTGCAAAATGAGGAGTTGCCACCCCAACCTACCCTAGAGATGTTCAATCAGGTTCTTGCTTATCTTAGCGGGTTATCTGATCAGGGTCAGGCACCTCCAGTGTTTTCTGCACCAACACCTCCGGTTTCAGAGGTACGACATGCCACTGCTGGGGCTCCCCGCATGGATGCCTCATTGGAAATAGGCACGTTTCCACGCCTGACTACGGGGCCCATAATGACAAATGATCAGCATGAACTTTTCAGTAAGTTCTTGAAATTGAAACCTCCAGTCTTCATGGGTGCTGAATCTGAGGATGCTTACGATTTTCTAGTTGACTGTCATGAGCTACTTCCCAAGATGGGTATAGTAGAATGGTTTGGTGTTGAGTTCGTGAGTTATCAGTTTCAAGGGAACGCCAAAATGTGTTGGCGGTCACATGTTGAGTGTCAACCAACAGAGGCACCACCTATGACTTGGGCTTCATTCTCTAGCTTGTTTATGGAGAAGTATATGCCCCGGACTTTGAGGGATAGGAAAAGGGATGAGTTCTTGAGCCTAGAGCAAGGTAGGATGTCGGTTAATGCATATGAGGCTATGTTTTGGGCATTATCTAGGTATGCCACTCAACTTTGTTTCAGTCCACAAGAGAGGATTCGCCGGTTTGTGAAGGGGTTGAGGTCAGAGTTGCGGATTTCGGCCTTACAGGTAGCGGCTACGGCAAAATCCTTCCAAGAAGTGGTAGATTTCGTGATAGAGGTAGAAGGAGTGAAGCCCGATGACTTCACCTCGACATCGATATCAAAATGGTATTGAAAGGGAGGTGAGTTTTATGGTTCTTATTCTAGAGGACAACGTTCCGGAGGTTACTCAGTTCGACCAATACAGTCTTCACTACAGACTGTAGTTGGGGGTCCACCTCAGACCGGTCAACAATTCTCTGAGAGACCTACGCTTGACTCCAGAGAGTGTTATGGATGTGGGGAGACTGGGCATATTAGGGGGAATTGTCCGAAACAGAGTTATAGACCCCCGATAGCCAGAGGTAGAGGTGGTCATGGTAGAGGCCGTTATTTTGGAGAACGTGGTGGTCGAGGTAATGGCGGTCACCAAAATGGCAGAGGTGATGAGCAAACTGGAGCCACTACAACACAACATGGTAAGGGAAACGGACAGACAAGTAATGGGGCCCATTGTTACGCTTTTCCTGGGAGATCTGAAGCGGAGACATCAGATGCTGTCATCACAGGTAATCTTTTGATTTGTGATTGCATGGCTTCTGTAATGTTTGATCCTGGATCCACATTTTCTTATGTATCTTCCTCATTTGCTAATAGTCTAAATTTACATTGTGAATTAATTGACATGCCTATTCGTGTTTCTACTCCGGTGGGTGAGTCTGTGGTAGTTTAAAAAGTATGTAGGTCTTGTTTGGTTAATTTTGTGGGGAGCAACACTTATGTAGATTTGGTTATCTTAGAAATGGTTGATTTTGATGTAATTCTGGGTATGAGTTGGCTTTGTCCGCAATTTGCGATCTTGGATTGTAATGCTAAAACGGTGACGTTAGCGAAGCCTGGGACAGATCCGTTAGTATGGGAGGGGGACTACACTTCTAATCCGGTGCGTATCATCTCCTTTCTTCGTGCTAAGAAAATGGTTAGTAAAGGTTGTTTAGCATTCTTGGCACATCTCAGGATGATACTACCCAAGTACCTCCAATTTAGTCGGTTTTGGTAGTTCGTGAGTTCTTAGATGTGTTTCCCGCAGACCTTCCTGGTATGCCACCGGATAGAGATATTGACTTCTGCATTGATCTTGAACCGGTCACTCGCCCCATTTCTATACCCCCTTATAGAATGGCACCCGCGGAGTTAAGAGAGTTAAAGGCACAACTTCAAGAGTTGCTAAGCAAAGGCTTCATTAGACCAAGTGCATCTCCTTGGGGTGCTCCGGTTTTGTTTGTGAAGAAGAGGATGGGAGTTTTCGGATTTGCATAGACTACGACAACTGAATAAGGTAACTATTAAGAACAAGTATCCTCTCCTCCTCGCATTGATGACTTTTCGATCAGTTACAAGTGCTTGTGTCTTCTCTAAGATTGACTTGAGATCCGGTTATCATCAATTGCAAATACGGGCAACGGATTTGCCAAAGACTACTTTTCAAACCAGGTATGGGCATTATGAATTTGTAGTGATGTCTTTTGGACTTACGAATGCCCCTGCTGCGTTCATGAGCTTGATGAACGGGATTTTTAAGCCATATTTGGATCTCTTTGTGATCGTATTTATTGATGATATACTGATATACTCTAAAAGTAAGAAGGAACATGAGGAGCATTTGAGAATTGTATTGGAAATGTTATGGGAGAAAAAGCTTTATGCCAAGTTCTCTAAGTGTGAGTTTTGGCTAGATGCAGTGTCCTTCTTGGGGCACGTGGTTTCTAAGGATGGAGTGATGGTGGATCCTTCTAAGATTGAGACAGTGAAGAATTGGGTAAGACCTACTACCGCCGATTTGTCAAGGAATTCTCTTCTATTGCTTCCCAACTGACGAACTTGACTAAGCAGAATGTTCCATTTGTATGGTCGGACGAATGTGAGGAAAAATTTCAGAAACTCAAGACTTTGTTGACTACCGCACCTATCCTTACCTTGCCAGTAGAGGGTAAGAACTTCATCGTTTATTGTGATGCATCCTTTTCTGGGTTGGGTGCAGTGCTAATGCAAGAGAAGAATGTGATTGCTTACGCTTCGAGGCAACTAAAAGTGCATGAACGTAACTATCCAACTCATGATTTGGAATTGGCCGCGGTAGTGTTTGTATTAAAGCAATGGAGACACTATTTATATGGGGTTAAGTGTGAGGTCTATACGGATCATCGTAGCCTACAGTATGTCTTTACTCAGAAAGATTTGAACTTGAGACAGAGGAGATGGATGGAACTACTGAAGGACTACGACATCACTATTTTGTATCATCCGGGAAAAGCGAATGTTGTGGCGGATGCTTTAAGTAGAAAGGCGGGAAGCATGGGAAGTCTAGCTCACTTGCAAGCTTCTAGACGCCTATTGGATAGAGAAGTTCAAATTCTAGCTAATGACCTTATGAGATTAGAAATAAATGAGAAGGGAGGATTTTTGGCTTGTGTAGAGGCAAGATCTTCCTTTCTTGACAAGATCAAGGGAAATCAGTTTAACGATGAGAAATTAATTCGGATCCGAGATAAAGTGCTGCAGGGAGAGGCCAAAGAAGCAACAATCGATGAGGAAGGTGTGTTGAGTATTAGGGGAAGGATATGTGTACCCCGCGTCGATGATTTGATCAACACTGTTCTGACAGAAGCTCATAGTTCAAGGTATTCTATACATCCGGGTGCAACCAAGATGTATCGTGACCTAAAGCAACACTTTTGGTGGAGTAGAATGAAGCGTGATATTGTTTACTTTATTGCCAAGTGTCCAAACTGTCAACAAGTAAAGTATGAACACCAAAGGCCCGGAGGAACACTTCAGAGAATGCCCAATCCGGAATGTAAATGGGAGAGAATCGCAATGGACTTTGTGGTTGGTCTTCCAAAGACAATGGGTAAGTATGACTCTATTTGGGTGATTGTTGATAGGTTAACTAAATTTGCTCATTTCATTCCGCTCAAGGTGACTTACAATGCAGAGAAGCTAGCCAAACTTTACATCTCAGAAGTCGTTCGATTGCATGGAGTTCCGCTCTCCATCATATCAGATAGAGGTACGCAGTTTACTTCTAAGTTTTGGAAAACATTGCATGCTGAATTAGGTACTAGGTTGGAGCTTAGTACTGCATTTCACCCTCAGACCGATGGTCAGTCTGAGCGAACGATTCAAGTGTTGGAAGATATGCTTCGCGCATGTGTGATAGAATTTGTTGGTCATTGGGATAACTTCCTACCCTTAGCGGAGTTTTCATACAATAATTGCTATCACTCAAGCATTGATATGGCTCCATTTGAGGCATTGTATTGTAGGAGATGTAGGTCTCCCATTGGTTGGTTTGATGCATTTGAGGTTAGACCTTGGGGTACTGACCTTTTGAGGGATTCGATAGAGAAAGTGAAATCTATTCAAGAAAAGCTTCTAGCGGCGCAAAGTAGACAAAAAGAATATACACATCGAAAGGTTAGAGACTTAGAGTTCATGGAGGGTGAACAAGTCTTTTTGAAAGTTTCGCCAATAAAAGGGGTGATGCGGTTTGGTAAGCGAGGTAAACTAAGCCCAAGATATATTGGTCCCTTTGAAGTACTTAAGCGAGTAGGGGAGGTGGCTTATGAGTTAGCCTTGCCTCCAGGGCTGTCCGGAGTGCATCCGGTATTTCATCTGTCGATGTTGAAAAGATACCATGGGGATGGAAACTACATTATCCATTGGGATTCAGTTTTGCTTGATGAGAATTTGTCTTATGAGGAGGAGCCTGTTGCTATCTTAGATAGGGAAGTCCGCAAGTTGAGGTCGAGGGAGATTGTATCCATCAAGGTGCAATGGAAGAATCGACCCGTTGAAGAAGCCACTTTGGCGAAGGAGGCAGATATGCAGGAAAGATACCCACATCTGTTTAAAGATTCAGGTACTTCTTCTCGCACTTGTTTTTCTTCTTGTGATCGTTCGAGGACGAACGATGGGTAAATTGGTATCTATTGTAACGACCTGTTTAGTCGTTTTGAGCAGCAGATTTTATTTCTGAAAAACTGGCTGAAACGACGGACCCCACGACGGACCGTCATGGGCACGACGGACCGTCGCAGGGTCTCGTTTCAAAACACTTAGAAATTCTGAAATTGGGTACTGAAAATCGACTCCTGGACTTCGTGACGACATGGCAGGACGGACCGTCGTGGGCACGACGGACCGTCACAGACCCTTTAATAAAATTGAGTCTCTGAACTCTGTGACGGAGCAGAAGGACGGACCGTCGCAGGCACGACGGCCGTCACAGACTGCGTAATCCCAGTCTGGGTCGGATTTCTTTACACGTTTTAAGGGACGTTTTGGACTATTCCTACTTTAATTATAAAGTAGAGGGTTAAGGTTAATAAGTCTAATTACTTGGGGTTAAAAGAGGCAACCTTAAGTTAATTAGTGGGTTATTATTGCCATCTTTAATTCTTAATTATATGTTAATTAGGGTAAAAGAAAGAGGGTTTGAATAAAGAAAATAGAAAGAACTAGAGAGAGAGAGGAATCGATCGAACGAAAAGAAGAAGAAAGCTTTGGGAAATTGCTTGCTTGATAAAAATTCTTCGGTGGAGGTAGGTCATGGTTTTCATGCTATTCGTAGTAAACTCTTAATAGCGAATGATATGTATTGATAGTATTGTAAACCCTGCTATGTGCTTAATTGTATGCTTGCATGAACGTGATTATGTAATTGTGATTATATTAAGCATGATGAACTTATTGAATCCCAAATCTTGATAAAAACCTAATCTCTTGTTAATGATGATGCCTTGGTATGAAAGAAGGCTTGATAAAATAAAGTAATGAGAATGATGATGCCTTGGTAAGAAAGAACGCTTGATGAATTGATAGAAGCAGATTAGGGGATCGGAATGTCACGTTCCGACACATAGAATTAAGGGATCGGGTGTCTCGAACCGACACTTAGATTTAGGGGATCGGGTGTCACCAACCGACACGTAGATTTAGGGGATCGTGTGTTACGAACCGACACGTAGATTTAGGGGATCGGGTGTCACCAACCGACACGTAGATTTAGGGGATCGGGTGTCACGAACCGACACGTAGATTTAGGGGATCAGAGTGTCACGTTTCGACACATAGTAGTAGGGGATTGGAGTGTCACGTACCGACACAAGAGGATTAAAGAGTATGAGGGAGCGGAGTGTCACGTACCGCCACAAGAGAAATAAAGATAATGAATCTTGAAAGATGTTAATATACTGAATCTAATGAATCTAATTCCCAAAATGAGTATGATATTGAGGCTTGAGTCCTCACGTGTGAACTTGACGGTAATTGTTGATGATATAGTACTTGTTGTTGCTACATGTTGAGCATCATAGTTGATTTTATGATATTACTTGGTATATATTGTTTTCTATTTTGAGTTGGCCTATGATATCTACTCAGTACCCGTGTTTTGTACTGACCCCTACTTTTATGTTTCCTTCTTTGTTATTTGTGGAGTGCAGCAAACGTGCCGTCGTCTTCGACTAAACAGTAATTCAAGCCAGTCTTTACTTCATCGGAAATTCAGGGTGAGCTTATGCTTCTAGCTTGGACTGGATCTTCTTCTTCACGTCTTGATGCCTTGAACTTCCGGCATGGACTAGCTTCTTATGTATTTTAAGCTTCTTAGACATTTTTAGTTAGTAATTTGATCATAGATGTTCTTGTGATGATGACTTCCAGATTTTGGGGAATAATAGTTATTGAATTGGTTTTTATTAATGAGTTTAAGTCTTCCGCATTATTTTCTGTTGATATTTTATTGAAATGTTAGGGTAAGATTGGTTGGTTCGCTCAAATAGGAGGGTAAATGTGGGTGCCAGTCGCGGCTCGGTTTTGGGTCGTGACAGTACGACTATTATATGGCCCCACAAAAGGCCCCACAAGAAGGACTCGAGGCTGGTGGAGATACTATTTTGCCAGTGTCAATCGACGGACAAAACGATGTCAAGTTGGTAAACCAACGGCCCGTAGGTGAGGTATATTCGATTTGTGCTTATCTTGGGAAGGTGTCAAGCTAAAAGTTGGCCATGTATCAAATGGAGATAGCCAATGCACGGCACGTAGACTGACCAATGGCCAATAGATAGTTCCATTGATGGTTGACTGTAAGTTACTATGAACGTCACTTTTAATTAAGGGGTTAATGGGAAATTCACCCCACGTACTAAACTGAATCTAATATAATATTTATCTATCGTATGGTGTATCTTTGATCTCTATAACGTAATCAAACCACTCTCAAATCCCTCTACACTATTAAAGCCTTTTCCCTCCAAAATATTCTCTCTAGAACCAGAATTGTTGGTGAAGCTCAATAAAAGCTTGGAACTTGGATTCCATGGATGAATCATAAAGTTTTAGATATTTTAATACATATAAACGTATGGTGAACCTTCATTACTAGTTATCCTTCAATCTAGAGAGTTAATATCAATATTTTCAAAGGGAAAAATATGATAAAGTTCTCCTTCTTCAATCTAACCATGGGTTATTTCATTAATTTATTTCAAAAGAATAATATGAATGTATCTATTATTATCTACTGATTTGAGCGTGATTTTCACTCCTATATCATGATGAACCCATGCATTTTCACAAACTCGATTTTAGCCTATATATGGCTTTATGCTTGATCTTATTCATGTCTACCTGTTATTCCATTATGTTAATATTAGTATGTATACTGTTTAATTGAATAATTTTTTTCAAATTGATACAAATTCTTCTAACGTTTTACTACGTATTTATTTTTGTTTGTGTGTACAAATAAACTATTATTTATATTGATGGTGAATCATTGATGATTTACCCAAGTAAATCAACGCATGAAGATTTGAACATGTTTAGTGTTGCTTTCCATGACTCACTGTAATGTTGGTCTTTTGATGATTTAATGGGGAATTTGATTGTGTAGCAATGGTTGTATCTATTGTATTAATTGGATATTATGGCTGTATTGTAATTAAGTGATTCCATTATTTATCAATTTTGGTTATCCTATGAACATGTCCCTGAAATCTAAAGGTTATGGCAATGGAAATAGGATTTCGTGTAAATTATATTTTCCTTATCTACTGACTTATATTGGTGATACTAATGGATTGTGGGAATTAATTCTTGATGATCAAATAAAAAGAAACTTGGTATGAATTGATCTAGGTTCTTCTAGTTTACACTTTCAATGTTCTAATAAACCTTATGTGATCTTAATTCTAGGGTAGATGAAGCATTATTTAGATTTGATTTATATATATTTGGATACTTCCCTAAATGTATATTATTGGTACATGATGATTGTTGAACTAAACTAGGGAGGTTGGTTGATTACCTTGGACTCTCTACTTCCTAGTACATATGAGATTCCCTATGTTTTTTTATAGTACGATCTTGTAGCGACTTGTACATGGTTTGCTTTCAGGATAAAAGTATATTTAGCTACTTCCATATATATGATTGTTGATGAACAAGGTGTACTGATCAATAATGATCAAAGGGTGAGAAAATGATAAGAATGTTTATCTAATCTACTTGCCCTATAGAATTGTAGTTGATGAAGCCTTGTATGACAATGTGTGGTATGGTCCACTTATGGTGATGGTGTTTACTTTATTGTCAATTTATATGTGTTTACCATGGCCATGAAGGCATATTGAAGAATATATGAACATGTGCTTATGATGATACTATGTGAAGCTTATGCCTACTTTCCTATTCTAGTTGTGATCTAGGTTGTATGGATATTGTGTAAACATGTATAATCCATGATAGGGTGAAGTATAGGTTCTTCCATTGATGAGTTAAGAATGGTTGATAATCCCTTACTTATGTAGCTCTATGTGAATGCATGAATAGCACTAGTTAGGAGTCTTAAGTGTAATATGAAGTTCGCTTGTCTCCTTAGCTATTGTGTGTTGTGTTGTTTATGCTTGAAAGAGTATTATGGTCTAAGAGGTTGCTGCCTCAATATGTTGTTGATTGCCATTATGTGATCACGTCTACCAATGTACACACACACTCACTTTACTTGTATGTTACAAGTACTATAGGTCATGGTATCTAAAGGAAGGTAGATCTCATATTCACTAGTTTTCTACTACTATGAATGTTAAGATGATGTTTATGACAAAATGATATGTATTTCCTTAGCTAGGATTACTTGATAAGTGTACTACTATGGGCAAGGGTATGTGACTTTCACTATGCATTTCAAGTGTGTAAATTGATTGGATAGTTCTAGTTTTGGTTTCTATATCTATGAATATGTATTTATGAACACGTGTGTATGAATGTGTTATAATAATGGTTTGCTCACATATATGTATACACTCGCATGTATGAAGACTTAATCAAGAGAGGGGACTTGAATGCTTTATTCTTGTGTACCCTAAAAAATATAATGCTTTACATATACTATGTTTATGTGAAGGGATTCTTTATATGATTTAGGTTGATTAACTTCCATCTATTACCTATGAGTTAAGCATATGAGTGGAATCCTTATGTCCAAGAATCGCATACTTATGTCTTTACTATAAAGTGTCTCAACACGGTATATCTACATCTTATGTTTTAGGGGCCTTGTCCCTAATGTATATTAATGTCGTTGAGTCTAAGATGGCAAAGAGACTGAGGATCTTTACATGTGCTATGAAAATTTTTAAATTTTCTGCTAAATTACTATGTCGATGCGATGAGTGATAACTATGGGCTTGTTTGTAAGACCTCCAAGAGGTCAAGTACGCCATGTCACTTATAGGGGGTGCTCCCCGAATGTGAAAGAGATGTTGCAGTGAATTGTAGGCCAACAATCGACGGCCAGAACCTTATGGGCATCGTCCCATCAACGGCTGGTGCTGGTCAACGTCATTTGAGATAGAGCCTCGAAAATGGTAAAACCCTCGAGGATAAATCTACATCGACGCCAACCACCTATGGGGCATCGAATAACCTACTAGTTGTCGATTTCCCTCCGTAGGTGGGACTGCCTTAGGCAGTTTTGGCAATCAAGATGGGTCATTCCTCAAGGACCCTTGGTTGGCCCTTGGGGAGTTTAACCTAGACGTTTCCAATTCGAATAATTTAGTACATGTTTAGGACACTTCACATCAATTTCATAAAAATTGAACAAGTTAAACTTGATGAAACACACTAAGAAACACAAGCATTTTTCAAGAAAAACCTTTTGAACTTCATGGACGTTCTTGGACGTTTGACCTCCAAACATCACGAAACGCTAGACACTGCCTCATGAAATCATTTTAGCTCATTTTAGGACTTCAAAACACAAATACATGACTGTAAGGCTCTAATCTCACCTAAGTCGTTTAAGAGTAGTTACATATGACACTCCCAAACCTTCACACAACATAGGGACATATACTAGTTCACTTTCGCTAGTTTCGAGACGTCATGGGCATTTCTTGATGTCTTGGTTGTAAAACATACTTAATGACTTATAACCATTATTTAAGGTCATAAAACAGTGTTACCAACCTTACAATAATATGTGAGCCTCTAGATTAGGTCATGGACTTTCAGAGTGATACATTCTCCCTTTCCCCTAGGAACTTTTGTCCTCGAATCACACTAAATCTTTTGTAGGGAAAGGATAGACTTAATACTAGAAACCCAACCAATGAAAACATATCACATCATGAGTTAAAACTCAAATAAACATAACAAAATGGAATTTACATATATCAACTCATAACATCAAATTCGTAATGTAAGAGCTCAACATCACAACATGAGGAATTTCCTTCTCAACTTCAACATGAGCTTATAAACACATAAAGAGTCACGTATGCAAAAAACTTATTTTAAAAGACATTATTATATTAATATAATTTTATGAAGGCAACAACATACCAAAATACGCCAAATAAGAGCAAATCGAGTAAAAGAGGATTTATCCATAAAAATTCATTTTAACATAGAATCTTATCATAATATGCTTATCCTTACAAACAAGTAAAATCCAAATTAAATCATTATTTTAATAATTAGTAGGAATAAATAACCTTAGTTACCCAAGAGATGAGGAAAACGGGACTTCATGTTGGCCTCGTCCTCCCATGTTGCTCCCTCAACTAGGTCGTTTCTCCATAAAACCTTTACACAGGCCACCTCTTTTATCCTAAACTTCTATACTTGTTGATCTAGGATTTCTACCGGATCCTCTTTATAGGAGAGGTTCTCATCCACTCCGAGTCCTTCAATATGGAGAATGGACTAGGCGTCACCAATGAACTTCTTAATCATGGAGACATGCAAACCAGGGAGAACCAAAGATACTTCACTAGTTAATCTCAATTCATAGGCAACCTTTACAACTGTTTCATAAATTTAACAGGGACCCACATAACTAAGACTTAACTTCCCTTTCTTGCTAAATCTCATCACCCCTTTCATGGGTGAACTTTTAAAATACACTTTATCCCCGTTTTCAAATTTTAAATCTCTTCTCCTATTTTTGGCATAAGACTTTTGCCGGCTATAGATTGTTTTAAATCAGTACCTTATCATTTAAACTATCTTCATAGTATCATACACCAATTCTGGACCAAAAAGTGAATACTATCCAACCTATGGACATGTTTCCACTAGGTCTTTCATGCCCTTTTCAATATTAGACATACCAGCCATAGTCATCCGAATTGGACCATCCGCAACCACGTTGTCCTTGTCGGGGTGATAGAGAACACTGATGTTTTAATCTTTTAATAACACTAGCCATATTTGTTGTCAGAGATTCAACTCCTTTTGGGTAAAATGAACACCATATAATTAATGTATCCATATTTTCAAGGTAAACAACACGACTTCTAACTCAAGATCATGAGTTAGGTAGTTCTTCTCAGGAACCTTTAGTTACCTAGAGGCATAGGCTATAACGTTGTCCTGTTGTATAAAGACACAACAAAATCCCACTAATGAAAAATCACAATATACCACGTTACCCTTAATACAATCCAATAATGTCAACACCTATGCGATGGTAATCCTATGTTTCATGATTTGGAAGATTCTTTCACAAGCCTCCAACCATTCAAATTTAACATTCTTTTGGGTCAAAGTATTCAAACAAGATGTAATGGATACAAAACCATCCAAAAACCTACTATTTTACCTGGCTAGAGCTAAGAAAAAGTTATGTTTGCTAGAGTAAATGGTCTAGGCAACTTTTTTAATCACCTCGGTTTTCTTTGGATCAACCTCTACACACTCACTAGAGATGACATGACCAAGAAACGCCACTGACCTGAACCAAAACTCACATTTTATATTCATGGAAAATAATTGATGTTCCATCAGAACATGTAACACCCCTCTCAAATTTATCCATATGATCACAGTCATTCTTCGACTATACAAATATGTCATCTATAAAGACAATCACAAAGGCATCTACGTATTTTCTAAAAACCCTATTCATTAGGTCCATAAATGTCACTGGGGCATTAGTAACCCAAAAGACATCACCCTAAACTAATCGTGACTATATCTTTTTCTAAAGGCCAATTTGGGAATATCTTCATCTCTCACCCTATATTTGAATTATCCCGACCTCAAGTTATTTTGAAAAATTACCTTGCCCTTTGGAGTTTATCAAACAAGTTGTTAATCTGTGAGAGAGAATATTTATTTTTAATTGGTTACTTTTTAAAATTGTCGATAATCAATACACATCCTAATGGACCCATCTTTCTTCTTCAAAATTAAACCAGAGCACCCCATGGAAAAATATTACTTTTAATGAAGCCTTTCTCTAGCAAATTCTTTGGTTGAGCCTTCAATTCTTTCAATTCGACTGGAGTCATCCCTAAGGAGGAATTGAAATTTAATTTGTATCTGGTGGCTAGTCAAATTAAAAATAAATTTCCCATTCAGCTGGAATTCCAGGAAGATCACTGGGAAAGACATCAAAAAAATCCCTAATTATTTAGACTAACATAATAGGAGGAGATTCAGAGTTCTAAACCTTGACTCTTACAATATGTATAAATACCATTTAGAGACACCGTAACAAGCCTTTATACAAATAAATTATATGACCTCTAGGAATAGAATTTCCCCTTTCCACTCTATGATTGGTTCGTTAGGAATGATAAACTTTTAAACTCTTGTCCTACAATTAATGGAACCTAACTAAGCATGCAACAAATCCATCCCCAAGATAACCTTAAAATTGATCATATTAAGTTCTACTAATTAAACATGAAGGTCAACTTCTATAAACCCTTTTTTGCTACCACCGACTTACCTACAGGTGTAGTCACCATGAAAGGTTCATTTAAGATATCGGGCAAAATATTAAACTTTATACCTACAAAAGGAGTAAGAAAGGATAAGGCAGAACCCGTATCACGTAATGAACATCAATAGAGAAGACTTGTAAAATAATGATAACACATTAGGAGAACTCTCTTGTTCAACCCTAGAACAGTGAGCATAAAAGTGATTCTTTCTTGGAGCATAAAATTTTTTATCACATGCTTGTCCACTCCCATGTCTTGCCCCTTCAAATTAGTGAAATCTCTAAACTTGTGACCATTATTTCCAAAACCAAAGTAATTACCTATTCACACTAAGCATTCAGCCATATGACCTTTGCCACACTTTGTACAAGTAGGCTTCTCACTATGTGAGTTTTCACACTTTCCCTTTTTTGTTTTAGGCTTAGGAAGACTATCATCCCAACCCTTCGTGAACATAGAAGGAACTTGATTGGAGAACCTCTTTTTGAATCTAGGCTTGTCTTTAATTCCCATCTCCTTTTCAAAAAACCACTTTTAAAAGATTTGGCCATCTTGGCCACACTATTCTTTCTACTTAGTCTACATTCTTCCACTTATTGACCATGAACCATTAGACGGGAAATACTCATATTTTCATGAAGCATAGGCGATCGCATTCTTAATAAAAGACATCGAACACTCACATACAAAATTACTCATCTTATCTGTTGGGTTAGAGAACCAAAGATGGACTAATTAGACAATTTTGTAAACTTTAAGAAGTAGTCAAGTACACTAATACCTCCTTGACAAAGGCTGATGAGATATTCAACCATATCTTCCCTCAACTCTCAAGGAAAGAACCTACCAAAGAAGGCCCTCTTGAAAAACATCCAAGTCATCGGACCACATCTTTGCACCTTATTGTCTCTCCATTTGGTGTACCAAGTTTGCGCCATATCTTTGACTTAATAGGCGGCAAACTCGTCCTTTTCACCTATAGCAACACCCATAACAAATAGGATCTTATAGACCTCATCATTTAAATATTCAGGGTCTTCATCCCCTTTCGACTCATAGAACAAAGGAGGGTTCATCCTAGTAATGTCTCTCAAACGAGATGCCATAGTGCTAGAATGTTGAGGTATACGGGGTCCAATATCCCAGTTCAATTGGGCGGTCATGGCTTGTACTTAAGAAGTGATGGCTTTACCTTGTAAAGTAATGGCTTGGGACAAATCGAGAAAAAGTTCTTTTATCTCTCCATCGTTCATCGGAAGAGGAACAACTTGAACTTGATCATTCGTACAAACTTCTTAAAATGGAGGGACATGATTGTCTTGTGGAGGAGATTGGTTTTCATGAACCACATTAGCAATCCCTTCCTTAGTTATTCGTGCAACTTTTCTTTGAGTTTTCATACCTCTAACCATAATAAAAGTCTTAGGTAAAAGCAATCATAAAGTCGACTCTAGAGGTACGACATAGGATTACAAGAAGATGATAATTTCGTAAGCATCATATAGTCTCTCACACATAATTGTGGCGCGCCTCACGAAAATGAATAAGAATCTACATAGACGTGGTTTAATGAGACATCCATCCTAAAGATATTCAACCTCATGCTCTGATACCAAGTTTTTCACATCCGGGGAACATCCCCTTAACGTAACTGGTAACGTTGTCCAAGGGGAGCACTAAGACTAACCTCTTAGCATTTGTCATAACATATAATAGGTTAAATTGTAGAAAATTTAAGACTTTTTATCTAATTCTACATTGATAGGGAGTTAACATAGACTCTTCACATAGGAAATACTACATAGGCTTCTATTTTTATTTCACATACATAGTATTGAAATATAATATGATAGTAAGTCTAGGACAAGTATCATATTAGATAATCTAGAACGAGTTCAATGTTTGGGCGTAGACCATAGTTCAGTACAATAAAACCAACATATAGGCTTATACAAAAAGCGTCTTCAAATTAAAGAGAAGGAACTAATTGTATTTTAGACCAAAACAACATCATTAGCTAGATAGTGGTATCTTCCTCGAAAAGTGGAATCTAAAGATAATGGAGAATGAGAATCCAAGTCCTTCTCAATGGCTTTCTAGAAGCTCAACGGCTGCAACCTACATTTTGTAGTAAACATAGAAATTTTATCTAGTACATCACTTGAACTAGGTATAGACATATGCAGATAAAACCTTTGAAACATGCATGACAAGGGGACCATAACTTTAAAAAACATGTGCAATCATTATGAAGTCGTTAATGCAAATACAAGAGAGCATATAGAACATAAGGATTACAATAACACAAATCATGTTCATAATCAATATAACTCAACATAAGAACTATATCAACCTAACAAGTCAAATAATTCACAATCACATGAGCATAAAAATACCTTACAAACAGTCCCATCCCAATTCTACAAGTGCAATTCTTATATGAAGACCAATAACCCCACAAAAGAAAGTAAACAAGATAGGAGATCATATTAATTCATTGCTAAATAATTCATATCACCATAGATAGTCATCAGTCCATATAGATTTAAACCAACATCATGTTCATCAATATAGTCATCATCATGTAAGAGTATCATCATATAAAGTCAACATCAAACATTTCATAACATCATACATAAGAACAACCTTCTAGGACTCCTTTACAGCCAACTTGTGCCATGTATAGGTAGAGTTTCATGCCCTTACTTATACTTAGTAAAACCCATTAAATCACTCTAGTTAGTATTCACATAGTTACGTCATTTTACTTTCAGTAACAATTTCCTTAACCGACATAGACAATGTGAGCTAAACATGGAATCCAATGCGATGAACCCTACACCGATTGATGGTACTCTACCTTCCAACGTAGAACTAAAACAATTATAGGTGGATACATTAGCTATTCTTCCTATTGGGGAAACATAGTTAAGGAACTAGGACATATGTTTTGAACGATCTATGTTCTAATTAGCAATTAAAGACTGATGAATGTTTGGTAAATGTCCCTCTGATGGGAGTCAAAACCTCATTTGAAACTATATGGTGTATCTTCCTCTATGGGATGCCTATACCTCTTATTCTCAAGTTCACCCGGTTCTAAGCGATAGCATATTTTAGTTCATGGAGACTAACCCTTGTATATCATAATCATTATCTCAATAAAAGTTGCATAATAATATCCCTCATATGTGATATTAGCATATCATCATCATCATGTCATTATAAGGCACAATGGATGTTTATAACCAACGTTATATCATTACATCTTAAGCATAATCTCAGAATAAAATAATAAAGAGATTTAAATTTCATCATCATTCAAACACCTACACAATCCAATCATAAGACATGCTTTTATTGAACTTCGTCACAAATTACAAGTCATCACAATCAAAATAAAGGTTGAAGATAAAAAATTCTTACCAATTCTCCTTCAAAAGACATCATCATTGATCTGACCCTCATAAAATCAATGTTTCCATCAGTAGGTATAATAACAACATACAATAGTAATTAACATAGGAACTAGGTCAATTGTATCATTATTGTCCAAGTTAGCATCAATTTATAACCTAGGGTAAGGGAAAAAGGGTTCATGATAACATCAATTTATAACCTAGGGTAAGGGGAAAAGGGTTCATAATGAATTTTTCAAGAAATAGATCCAATTACACGAATAGATGACCCTAAGAAGTCCATTAACGAATTATAATAATTAATTCAACTCTAACAATTCAGACACTCATCAATTCCCATCAGTTCATTAGCAAGATCTACGAATTTGGAGAATAGGGGAAACATACATGATACATACGAAATTACCATAATCAACATCAATTTCTCAACAATATACACACAATTAGCCTTAGGTAATCACATTTCATTACTATTAACCATCAATTTCATGTTTCGAATAAAACCTAGTAGTAGAGGAAAACCCTTCGAATTTGGCGATTTAGAAATAAAATTTGAAAGTACCTCTTGGGGAAAGGAGTCCCAAGACTGAATAACCCACACCATAGTGAAGCTAAATCCACAAAATTTGAGAATAAAAGTATTGAAATTGGTCTTCTTTTTAAGCTCCCTTTATCCTTAAATGGAGGTTTAATTGTGAGAGAAACTAGAGAGAGGTTAGAGGTTTTGCGTTTTGATTTAGGGATTTGATTTTAGTGAGAAAATTACATAAAACATATCAAAAACCATTATATATTTGTCGCGTGAATTATCAAAAAGACCCCTCACTTAATTGGGTCTTTTTGACAAGTCAAATTGAATTAAAAATGAAGCAAACGAATATGGGAAGTGGTTACGTGTTCTGAGGGGCAATTTAATATTTGATCGATAATCTGGGTGAGGCAGTGGACCTCGTGGAGGCCCCTCTATGCAAGGAAAAATTTTTCCTTCCTTGTGTTGGTTGTGCAACGTGTGGCTAGCTCCACATCATGGCTGCCACAGCTGCTTTGCCAGCTTACTCTCCAATGTCTCGGTCCTCCTCAGGAACCCTTCAGGCGGTCCTTGGTGATTCATTACTTCATGTTTGGATCCTGTATACTATATTCTACCTATATAATTACTTTTTACAGGTTTTAGACCTCATAACACTCAAAAACATTCATATAATATAGGGACGTCTACTAGTTCAATTTTACTAGTTTTTGGATGTCATGTTCGTTTCTTGATTTCTTGAATCTAAAACTTTCAAAATGACTGATAACCATTATTTTAGATCCTTAAACATTGTTATCAACCTTACAACAACATGTGAGGCTCTATATTAGCTTATGGACATTGGGAGTGTTACATTGGTAGAACTTGTTTAGGTGGATTTTAATGTTATCTTAAGAAATGATTGGTTGGATGATTTATTTGCTTCCATTGATTGTAGAATAAGGGTGGTTAAATTCAATTTAGTAAATGGAACCATCTTAATGTGGAAGGGGGGAAATTTAAATCCTAGATTTCATATCATTTATTCTCAAAAAGCATCTAAGATGATCTCTAAACGGTGTCTCTACCACATTGTGAGGGTCAAGGATTTAGACACAGAAATGCCTCCTTTAGATTCGGTCCCCGTTGTGAAGGATTTCTAAAAGTCTTTCCCAATGGCTTGCCCAAAATTTCTCACCAATTGTAGATAGATTTCGGTATTGACTTATTGCCGGATATGAACCCGATTCGAATTTGTCCTTATCGAATCGATCCCGCTGAAATGAATGAGTTGAAGGCTTCACTCAAAGACCTACTACAAAATGGTTTCAATCAACATAGTATTTCTTAATGGTTCTCCTGTGTTGTTTGTAAAGAAGAAGGATGGGTCATTAATGATGTGCATTGATTACTGTCAACTCAATAAAGCCACCATAGAGAACAAGTATTCCTCTACCTCGGATTGACGACTTGTATGATCAATTCTAAGGAGCAAGCTACTTTTCAAAAATTTATTTGAGGTCAAGTTATCACCAATTTATGGCGAGAGGTAAACCTATACCAAAAGCATCATTCCGAACTAGGCATGGGAATTATGAGTTATTAGTGATGTCATTCGGTCTAATTGATGCTCCGACGACTTTTGTGGACCTTATGAATAGAGTGTTCAAGAATTAGCTTGATTCTTTTGTGATTGTATTTGTTGATGATATCTTTGTATATTCCAAGACTGAGGGTGAACACATGGAACATTTGAGGGTGGTATTGCAAGTCCTAAAGGAACATCAACTATTTTCCAAGAATAGTAAGTGTGAGTTTTGGTCAAGATAGGTGGCGCTTCATTTTCATAATATCTGAAGGGAGGTAATAGACCTCGATCCTAAGAAAAGCTAAGCGACAAAGAATTGGCCAAGACAATTGGCTACAACCAATATTAGATGTTTATTGGGTCTAGTAAGGTACGATATGAGGTTTTGGTGATTGGTTTTAATCCATTGCTTCTCTTTTGACTACCTTGACCCTGAAGAGTTTTCAGTTTGAGTGATCGAAGGCTTATGAAAGAATCTTCCATGCATTGAAAGAAAAGCTTACCTCCACTCAGGTGGTTACTTTAACGGAGGTTACCAATGGTTTTGTGGTGTAGTATGACACTTCCCATGTAGGTTTTGGTTTTATCCTTATGGAACATTGTAAAGTGGTAGTGTATGCCTCTAGACAACTCAAGGTGAATGAGAAGAACTATCCAACTCATGACCTTGAATTAACAGTCGTAGTGTTTTCTTTATAAATAAGGAGAATCTACCTATATGGTTTTCATGTGGATTTATTTACTTACCACATGAGTCTATAGTATGTGTTTACTCAAAAGGAGTTTAACCATCGACAAAGAAGATGGTTAGAATTATTGAAGTATTACAACATGAGTATTTTTTAGTACCCCGATAACCAAAATGTGGTTGCGGATGCTCTAAGTATTATGACCATGGTTAATGTGTCTGATGTAAGGCCTACTCAGAAAATTTCATAGATTGGCTTATTAGGGTGTTCGGCTGTAAGATTCTGAAAATGGTTTGTTTGTGGTCTACCATAACTCTGAATCGTCTTTAGTGGTTGAGCTGAAGTTGAAGCAACATTTTGATTCTTTATTGTTGTAGTTGAAGAAATCTGTCTTTGGAAAATTTAGTGATTCATTCTCCCACGGGGGGGGGGGGGTGTGCATACTACCAAGGTTGGATGTTTGTAGCGGATGTAGATAATTTGTGGGAACAAATTTTCGAAAAGCTCATGGTTCCCGATATTCTATTTATCCAGGGTTCCACCATAATGTACTATGATCTTCAAGAGGTCATTTGGTGGGAGAGCTTAAAAAGGGATATACCAGAATTTGTCGCTAGGATTCCAAATTGCCGAAGAATTAAAGTCAAGCATAAAAGACTTGTAGTTTGACTCATAAAATGCTAGTTCCTACTTGAAAGTTGGAAGACTTTAAAATGGACTTCATAGTTGGTTTTCCTCGGACACGTCCAAAATTACTCAATATGGGTTGTTGTGAAAAAATTGACAAAGTTAACTAACTTTATCCTCGTGAAATCATCTTACTCTGCAAGGATAATTCTAGAATATACCTTAATGAGATTGTGAGATTACATGGGATACCTTTATCCATCATATCATATGGAGGTGCTCAACTGACATCTCATTTTTGGAGATCCTTTAAAAGAGAGTGGGTACTCATGTGAAACATAGCACAACTTGTAATCCTCAAACTGATAGTAAAGAGGAGATTATCATTAAAAATCTAGAAGATATGCTAAGATATTGTGTCGTTTATTTCAAATAAAGTTGAGACAATCACATTCCGTTGATTGACTTCTCTTATAATTATATCGATCATTCGAGTATTGCCATGGCATCTTTTGAAGCAGTCTATGGTAGGATATGTAGGTCTCCTGTTGGGTCGTTTGAGGTTTGTGAGTTTCCACTCCTTCATTCCAAGATAATATATGATGCTTTGGAGAATGTTCACGCGATAAGGGATAGATTAAAAACAGCCTACAGTTGGCAAAAAAATTATTTCTACAATAGGAGAAGAGTCCTTTAATTTGAAGTAGGTGAATGGGTGTACTTAAAGATTTCACCTACGAAAGGGGCGATGAGATTTAGAATAAAAAAAAGCTTAATCCCCGGCATGTAGGTCCTTATGTGACATTGAAATAGGGTGGAAAGGTTGTTTATTAGTCAAAACTACCTAGTGAATTAGTTTCGGTTCAAATGGTAATTCATGTCTCTATGCTCAATAAATGTATATGCGATCTGGTTTCTATTCTTCCTATTAAAGGGTTTAGGGTGAACGAGGAGCATTCTTATGAAGATGTTCCGGTGGAATTTCTAGATGAACAGGTCAAGAAGTTGAGGAACAAAGATATGGCCTCTATAAAAGCTCTATGGAGAAACAATCTAGTTGAGGGTGCAAAATGGGAGGCCGAGGCTGACATGAAGTCTTGTTATCCTCATCTCTTTCTTCTATAAGGTAAGCAATTCCTCTTAAAAATGGAAATAATTAATAAAAGGAATTTCTTTTACTTCTAAATATGTGCACACTTTTGTAAAGTTTTATGTCAAAATGATTTTTCATGAAAAAAGGCTTTTTTGAGTTAACTTGCACTTACATGAAATGTCTATTTTTTTCTTCTTGAGATTTTAGTTTTTCTAATGTTGTATTGAGAAGAAGAATACAATGGGAACTATCTAGTGTCACTATTAGCTCTTGTTGATTTTGAGAAGTTATTTCCTCATTATATATTGTTGAGCTTATATATGTTGTGAAAATTTGAGCTTTTATGTGTAATTAATTGTGAGTTGAGTTGCTATGTGTCACGACCATAGTCTAGACCCAGACAAGAGCGGCATCGTTGACCTTTCAGAGGTCACAGAAAAGCCCACATACATTTTTCTTAATTCATCTAGATTAATTTTAGCGGAAAATTTGAAACTTTTTGTTTCCTAACATGCTTACTAAATATTCTATTACATGTATTATTTTTCACCATCAACCATCTAACATTAAGATTATTAAATGAAAGAAATAGTTCATAACTGCATTAAACATGTACTTGCCAAAACTGCACCAATAAAAAGTGTGAAATGAAATGGGAAATGAAAAACTAGTAGAACATGCTCCACTAGCTAAAGCCTACAGTTAAGCTAGATAATAATAGTAGAAAACCTTGAAAGCATGAACGCCTACAAAGTGCGGATGAAAGGTCCACATCCGTATGAAAGCTCCACGTCTGGATAGCTTCAACGTCAACCTATAAGCGGTAGCGTCTGCTTGTTCCTGCACTTACAAATATAGAGTTGTATGGAATTAGTACACACTTGTACTAAGTATGGGTATATGCAAGCACACACGAATGAAATGCATGAGAAAGAAGATCTCTTTCCTAAAAACATGTTATATAGAAATTCAAGTAAGTGGACTTGCAAAATTTGAATTACGTAAGTCAATAGACCTGCCAAATTTGGATTTGGAAAGTGATGCCATGAGTGTAACATGTATCATCAAACTTATCATTTTGCAAAAAGCACATAACATATTTCACATATCATATCACGTAATTCATATCATTCTCTCATATGCCATGAGACATAAGATTATTGACATTACGTTAGGACTTCCCAAAATGAGGGCTCAACTTAGGAACCTCAACTAGGGAGCCTTCTTTAACAAATAAAGAGTATACTTAATTCATTTATATGTACTTCATTTTTCATTCATACATAAACTAGTGCAATGACTAGTCATACCAAGGATGTAGTTTAAGACTCGCATCGGGTTTTATGTTCAATGACCAAGAATAACCTAGCGTCATTACTTAAGTCTAGCTAACCTCTTGATTATTCTATCCTTACACCTTTAGTATAGTTCATTTCATTATGTGCATCATTTGACGCTGGCTTGATTCATCCTTTGGGAACTTGAACTTTAACCGACATATATCAATTGAGCATCGTGAAATACAGTGTCATGAAACCCCATACCGAAAAGAGGTTGAATCACTGGCTAAAGTGACCCAAAACATGTTAGCGTACACGGGAATTGAATCTTCATTTCATCATATGCCAATGTAGTTAGCCATTTGTGTGTTTCACACTCTTACTTAACCCTTCAACGGTTTCATCATTTCACTACATAATAAACATTTCATAATATGCCAATGCACTTGGCCATTCAGTGTGTTTTACACTTGTACTTAATTATTTTATTTCATACATCATAGGTTCACTTATTTTTTACCGTATGCTAGACTTATTGGTCTATACATACAAGCAATGAGGCTTCATTCATAGTTCGTCTAAATGATTCATACTCTCCTAAGATTATGTAGTACAAGATTTATGCATCTTGTATGTATGCCAAGATCATGATTTCATTATAAGTAGGTGGCATATTATTGTATATTTAATTCATGTATGACTTATGTATAAATACGGAAGTTTGGGCAACGAAACCCAAGTTCGACTCACTTGGATAACATATATATTTTTCATTGATTTTATTCTTAATATCCATGACATTGTGACTCTAGATTGAACCCCAACATTAACATTGTATCTTTAGTTTTCTACTTGGTTTTCATTTTAATTTGGCCAAAGTATTGTGGGTTTGAACCCACACAACCCCTTTTTATTTTTCATTAAAACCTTATTGTTACCTTTTGCCTAGACAAAGACGTTGTGGGATCGAACCCTCACAACTTCTTTTGTTTTATTCATTATGTTCGGTGGGAATTGGGAGGTTGTGGGATCGAACCCCCACAACCTCCTTAATTTGATTTTTTACTCGCTAGGGCTGTAAGGTTGTGGGTTTGAACCCCCACAGCCTCCTTACTTTTATTTTTCTTTTAAATCTATTAAGAAAGATGTTCTTGTAGTGAAGTTGTGGAATCGATCTCCCACATTCTCACCTCAGTTTCTTATTTAATTTCCCTTCCCCTTTCCAGCCTTGAGGTCATTGGATAGATTCCCATGCCTCACATTTCTTTTCTTTAATTCTCTTCTTTAACTCGCTGCTTGGGGGCCGTGGGTTCGATCCCCACACCTCCCATTTATTTATTTAATTTATTATTCTCTCCTTTCTCATCCAGGAGTCTGATTTCGATTCCCCCATGCCCCGTTTTTCACTTCTCCTTTTCACGAATACAGTAGCCACAAGGGTTCCATTTCCTTTAACCCTATTTCCCCTTTTTCTTTTTACGTTTTTATCATTCCTTCACATGTGAGGTCTTGGGTTCAATACCCATTGACCTCAGCGAAACTAAAGTACACCCAAGCTTTAATTTCCTTCATAACTTTTAGATTCCTTTCACCATCCTTTTCACGTTAGTTCTTATGCATTTTATGAAACATTTAGTGCATTATTAAGTGTACTTTAGTAGTTATATTAGTCCAGAGTTTTTCACTCAAAATAAATAAATTCACAACCCATATGAACATCACATTATGTACAACCTTTGCACATAAAATACAAGGATTAGACATGCTATTTCACCCCTCCAAAAGTGAGTATATTTACTGCCATACGTTGGACACAAACATCATTTTTTCACATAATTTCGGACATTATATTCAATATTTACATAATTCCGAACATGAATTCATAAACATAAACATCACGAAAACACATTTCATCCCTACTTTGTACCAGCAAACTTACCAAACATATAATTAAATGGGAGATAGTTATAGGGACATGCAACAGGGACCAACACCAGTTTTCGGAATGAATATCTTGAATCTTAAGGGTGTATCTTAGGAAAGGGACCAACAGAGAAAAAACCCATACCTTAATTCATGTTCAAACATTGAATATTCTACCCAAATCATTCTCGAAAACCATGTCCAACTCACTTAAAGTTTCACCACCAACTCCACGGAAATCCCCTTTGCCTCAACCTTTTTGATTATCTTGCTTTTCCTAGATTTTCTTGTGAGTTCTTCATGTGTGAAGAACCTTTGTTATAATTTCTTTTCTTCACGTCAATTGGCAGAGAGAAAACAATAGAGTTTGAATGTGAAGAACGTGTGATGTTGTTTAGGCTTAGATAATGAGTTAGTCAATTAAGGAATCTCCTTAATACATAAAATCTAATTTAATTAATTATATGTGAGAGGACCAATTTTCCTGTAAAAAATAAGATTTTAAATAATGAATAAATCACCAATTTGTTGCTTCCATTAAGGCTCGAACTCGGGTGATACCGTTTTACGAAAACGGGTAATTTATGGTCGACCCAACCCAAACTGGTTCTTTAATTAAATTAGTTAATTTCATAGGGTAAATACAATATTACACTTTGCCTGGAAAAGACCATTTTACCCCTGGATTCTCAAAACATAAGATTTCCTATTTTTACGTCATGTAAGACTCCTACGATTAACTCTTCATTTTCGAGAGCAATATATGGTTGGTTGTAACCTTTCAGAGGTAAACTAACTCCCCAAGTTAGTTCTCTTTGACTTAGTAAGGTTTCTGGGTTCCGGTTCTACACGTATAAATCCGTGTGAACCTTTGTCTAAACGCAAGCATTCTTGACACATTAAGCATTTCTTAACATATTCATTTTTAGGGTTGTTACATCATTCCCCCATTAGGAACATTGGTCCCTGAATGACACTACCACTATACATCGTAATGCCAGTCAAATCATAATATAATCACTATTCATAGTCATGTTATACCAACAAAATACGGAGATATAAGGAAATATAAACTTTAGAGTAGGAAGTCTAACCTCAACATCTTAAAAGATGAGGGTAGCGGGATTTCATGACGGCCTCAGCCCTCCACGTAGTACCCTCAATAAGATGATTTCTCCACGATACCTTAACTGGGCCAATCTCCTTGTTCCTCAGCCGCTTGACCTGTCTGTCTAAAATCTCAACAGTTACCTCCTCATAAGAGAATTCTTCATCAACCCCCAAACCTTCAAAATCTAGAATCGATGTTGGATCACCTAGGAACTTCTTCAACATAGAGACATGAAAGACTGGTTGAGTAGAAGATAGCTTCGCAAGCAATACAAACTGATAGGCCACCTCACCTAGACGTTGTACGATCTCATATGGCCCAACATACCTCGGAATCAGCTTCCCTTTTATACAAAATCTCACCACCCCTTTCATAGATGATATCTTCAATTTAACCTGGTCACCAACATCAAACTCTAAGGGCCCCTTTCTATTTTCTGCATATGATTTCTGTCGGCTGTAAGAATAAGCCAACCTTTCCCTAATCACCCTTACCTTCTCTAAGGCCTCATAAATGATCTCTTGACCAAAAATGGATGACTCTCCAACCTCAAACCACCCAACTATATATGTACATCTCCTACCATACAGTGCCTCAAACGGTGCCATCCCTATGCTGGAGTGATAGCTATTATTATACCAGAACACTATCAATGGCATTTGGTCGTTCTAGCTACCTCTGAAGTCAATCACATGCTCCATCAAAATGTCTTCCAATGTCTTAATGGTGCTCTCTGCTAGCCCATTAGTCTAAGGATGAAAGGCATACAAAAATTTACCTGCGTGCCAAAGCTTTTCTGGAAGGTTCTCTAGAAATATGAAGTTAACTAAGATCCTCTATGTGAAATTATAGACAAATGATTTCATTCAACATCACAATCTCATCAATATTAATTCTCGCATAATCCTTGGCTCTGTAGGTAGACTTCACATGTATAAAGTGAGCAGACTTAGTAGATCAGTCCATAATAACCCATATGGAGTCATACTTCCTCCTAGTCCTCGGAATACTAACTACGAAGTTCATATTAATGGCCTCCCATTTTACAGTCGAAACCTCAACAATTTGAGTGTGACCACCACACTTAAGATGCTCTGCCTTTACCCGGTGACAATTATGACACTTGGCTACTTACTATGCGATGTGCTTATTAATTCCATCCCACCAATAGATCTCATTAAGATCATGATACATCTTAGTTGAACCTGGACGTATAGAATATCTGGAACCATGGGCCTCTTCCATAATCCTGTTCCAAAAATCATCCACAATTGGTATACACAGCCTGTCCTGATACCTAATTATTCCATAACCTCCAAAAGTGAAAGACTCATTATTCTTTATCAATAGTGAGTCCTTCAGCTCCATCAACACAGGATCCAGATGCTTACCCTCCATGACTTAAACTACCAAGAATGATACAGAACTAGGATTAACTGAAACACCCCCACTAGTAGAGTCAACCAATAGCACAACCAATGTGGCTAGTTAGTGCATATCTTTCTCCAACTCCTTCTTCTCATCCTCAGCGTGGGTTATACTCCTCATGCTAATCTTGCTAAAAGCATAAACCACAACATAAGCCTTACCTGTTAGTGAACATTCATGTCATAATCCTTCAATAGCTCCAACCATCTCCTCTTACGTAGATTCATCTCCCTCAGCGTGAACACGTACTGGAGACTCTTGTTGTCTGTGAACACATCCACATGAACTCCATACATGTAATTCCTCCAAAGCTTCACTGCAAACACCACAGCTACAGACTCTAGGTCATATGTGGGATAGTTCATCTCATGAACCTTGAGCTGTCTTGAAGCATAGGCTATCACTTGAAAAGCCTGCATAAGAAAAAACCCATACCAACCCTAGAAGGTTCACACATTTTTGTTAACTAGGAGCTTGATGCAAATGCTCATTGGAAGGGGTTTGTTTTCAAGGCTATCATATAAGGATCCACACGCTCACATTTCCAAAATAAGGTCGATGTGCAAAAGTTGTGTAGGGAGGCCAAACATGGATATGAACGTCCTCGGATTGAGAGTTTTCCCTCTTTCACCTATGGGAGAGGCCGCAATGTGGTTTACTGAGTTGCCCTATAATTTTATCTATACATGGGATCAGTTGAGGGATGTGTTCCTAGCACGGTACTACCCGCTGTGCAAAATTCTCAATAAAAAATATAGAGTGAACAACTTTATCACACTACCTAGGGAGTCGATGAGTATTTCTTGGGACAGATTACCTTGCTTACGTGAGTGGTGTCCCAAACCATCGCATTGATAATGATTCATTTAAAGAGTTATTCTATAGGGGACAAGATGATAATAATAAGGTAGTACTTGATACTATTGCAGGTGGTTCTTATGGTGAGTGCACATATGTAGAGATCGCAAAGAAGTTGGTGAAAATCTCTTGCAACAATAAGGCTTGGAGTACTAGAAAGTTTTATACTAGAATGAACACCTTTGCAATGCAAGGTACAAACAATTTGGCCACAGATGAAATTTGTGATGAGATGGCTTAAATGTAGTGAATTATTTGACTAAACCACCACTACAAACGGATGACTACTATTATGAAGAAGATTATTATGATGTGAATGAACAAAGAAGGGTTTTTTGACCTAAAGCCCAAGGCTCTAATCTGGAAAATTGGCTTCAAGATCATGGAAATAAAGGTCAAAACTATGGGAATTACAAGAGAGAGGGATAGTATTTTTGGGATCAAAACTACAACCGCGACAAAATATAAACCGGGGTAACTATGGTAACAACAATGATTGAAGTGGGCCATGTGTTCCACCTAAAAATTGGGAAGTTGTTCCTAGTTATGGTGGAGGAAGTATGGATTGAGTTGAAGATATGCTGCAAAAGATGATAAGAAGGTTTGATGCTAGTGATGAGCATGCCAAGGAATTCAGCGGTGATTTTGCTAATATTTGGCAAAAGGTTGGTGCAAATGTTGTATCCATTAAGCGTCTTTGTGTTTCAAGGTTTTGCTTTGATTGTTTTCTTTGTGTAGGATGATTGCAATGAGACTAACAAAATGTTTTTCGGATACATATGGCCCCCAAACTAGACATCTTCTATTCTAGGGGTAGGACCAAGTCTGTGGCACCATTCTGTCGGATGATAGGAAATTCTAACGATGATCGGGATCTGAAATACGTGCCCATAGGCAACCTGACCTTTACACTAGTTTCTAGAGCAACTCACGGCATCCCCAAATAGGTGGCGTTAGGCATAGTCACTGCATCCCAGAAAGATGAGGAACGCATACTGACCGGCACACCGTCTGTGTCTGCCTCTGGTTATGGTTGAGCATCTTGCTCCGAGAAGGCTTCTTGTTCAGAGCCGACCCACTCTTTGAAGTTGAATGAGGCCAGTACCTTCGGTTCAGGAGAACTCGGAGCATCTATCCCAAAGTTTCCTGCAAGCCATGCCTCGTCTAAAGAGGCCCATAACTCAAAGTGTGCTCCGGCACACCAAGATGATATCCCTGCGCTTGTTCTTGATGAGCCAAACCGGTGGTTCATACACGATCAGTATCAGATTTTCATTGATGCAATGATGTTGAACAACAAGATGGTAATGACTTTGTTGGTGATAGTCGAGTGGATAATTTTTAGAGGGAGTCTTCATGCA
Source organism: Solanum peruvianum (assembly GCA_027705065.1). Classification (NCBI taxonomy): domain Eukaryota; kingdom Viridiplantae; phylum Streptophyta; class Magnoliopsida; order Solanales; family Solanaceae; genus Solanum; species Solanum peruvianum. The sequence continues at coordinate 28,596 of JAKWJD010000379.1, read as the reverse complement.
TCACCTTAGGTTCATAGCTTGTTTACCTGCCACAGGCTTGAGTAGATAGATAGAAGTCTAGAGTAATTTAGAGAGGAGGTTGTTCGAGAGTACTACACCTCATAGTGGCAACTCTAATAGGTTCTTTGAACAGGCGAGTAAAACTTGTCAAACAAGACCTATTTAAAGAGGTTAGTTCAAAGTTGTTGGCTCGAAATTTTCTCTACCTGCATTCATCGCTTCCTATACGCTGAGTGTGTTGGAGAAGACTGGGTGTTCGACCCCAAAGTCTTAATAAGAAAGGCCAACCTCACTTTCACAGCTATGTCATTCTACCATATATTCCACCACCGTCTCTCTCCTACAAGTTTAGATAACATTCTTACATGGGATAGAGTGGTATTGCTTGCAGCCGTGGAAGCTGAGTTGGAGATCAACTTCACGAACTTATTGATCTTGGTGATACATGAGAGGAATTTTAAGACCTGTACTACTTACTCATTCACCTGTTTGATCTTCCACTTATGCAGGGATGCTATAGTGCCTCTTTGGCAATGTGATGTCCTCCAAACTCTGAATAGGTTTGTGGATATGGTCTCATAAGGGATGAGGCTAATGTAGAAACACCACGGCTAGAGCAAAAAGTTTATTTGCAGCCGATGAGTGAGAACTTGAAGGATATGGCATAGTTAGACCAAGGGGTTGATCCTGCCACATCAACGCCCACCGATGTCACCCCCGCTGAGTGTTCCCCTAGCACTAGTAGGGCACCCAGTTCCTCCTAGTCTACTCCATCATCAGTAAATTGGTCCCGATTGTTTGTTTACAGAAGATAGAAGCCCTGATGGACACCTAGATGCACCATATCCTACCTTGGATGTAGAAATCCATTGCCGAAGATAAGGAACGTATTTTGAAAAGGGTAGCTCAGCAGATAGAGCAAAAGATTCAGAAGGTCCACCAGCGCTAGATGCATTTGAGCTTCGAGTTCGAGCATGCGAATCCCCCACCATTTATTTTACTTCACTTAGGAGGTTGTGGCTAGTCTACCTGTAGATGTTGACAACAAACTGAAAATGAGGGGACCTGAGCCGATACTGCACCCGTTGAGATAGCGGAGAAAACTGTGCTTGCTGCATTATTAACTACCCCCACTGCACCTTCTAAGCTACATAAGCGTGCCAAGAGGCACCGTTCCAGCCGCACCACTGATTGATAAGATGCCCATGAGTGGAAGAAGGGGCAAACGAATCTCGATGCGGTGAGCAGAGCCTCGTTGATTGATGATGAGACTCGCAGATGAGGGCTCGAAGTTTGTCGCTAGGGCATCTAGTTCCAAACCTAAGGCTATTTAGAGGAGCACCACTGACGGTGCGGAGATAAATATGGGCACCACTTAGGGTTTCCCAGAGATTGCAGGTTTTGGGAAACCGAAACCACCTTCTTGTTGATCGTCGGCTCTTAGTGCCTCACGTTTGTTTCATAAGTGGTTTCGTCCCACACTAGAGTAATCCAATATGTGGTTCCGCGCGTTCCACCACTTCTCCGTTCATAACCTACTACCTCTTTTTATATTTTTTATGCATTGAGGATGGTTGGATGCCTTTTTTTTGTGGGTGGGGTAAATGGAAAGTTAGTGTTAGGGTGAAATCTGAGTAGCCCAACTCACGATCCTCTCTTAGGGGTTTTCTTGCCAGTGGTTTTTTACCCCAAGAGAGTGATTACATTGATGTTCAACCGACATTTCGTAACATTCACAAAGGTATGAAAGTACAATATGAAGCATGATTGCTAAACATGAATGATATCCCATTTTAATAAAATTCTTACATGAATAGGTATAAAGAAGTTGAATTTGTTGGCTCTAATCATCCTATAGAGATGCACCCAGTGCATGACCTTTAATCTAACACTCAAACTAGGTATCCGATAAGGTGATAGGGTAATGAGGTGTCAAGAGAGTCTGATAATATTTGATTGTTCCACTGTTCGTATGTCCTGCAAAAGGAATATGTGTTCGACATTTAGGAAAGAATCATAGGACATCGTTCAAATTAGCAAACATCTAGCCTAAAGTAAATTGAACAAAATGAAAGTGTTCTCCCTTCTTGATCAAAATGTATTGAGCTTATAATACACCTTTATTTTCTTCACCACTCTTCTTCCCTAGGTATACTTTGTTCGCCCTTGTCCCTCCTTGGACATGTACACCTCAAATCTGGTCAAAAGACTAATTTGAGGGTGGCTAATACAGATTCTAACCTCGTCTTGGCCCTGGAACAATCATGGGTATTGCGTACCTCGACTCATGGAAAAGTCATAAGTTAAGGCTTGCTATTATGATTAATGAAACGAAAAGTGGGTATGAAGAGAGTTATGTCGAAAAGAATATAAAAAGGTGATCCATATAGGTGACTTTCTTAAGATTATCAATGAATGAAAAAAAACGGCAAAGAAACAAGAGTTGAACAAAAAGTATGTAAGAGTCACTTCCATAGAGAACAAAGGGGAAATGAATGTAAAGATGAAAACCAAACAAAAGTAGGTTATAAGAGATAATGAAAGAGGTAGTACAGTTATCCTTAGTGCCAAGGAGGATAAAAGTCACTAAAATATACCTATTTGTACCAATACCTTACACTTAGCCTATGTACCAATAGAAGAAAGTCCTATCGTGATCCTAAGAGTCTAATGTAGTGAACATAAGCATTGAAAATAAGGACAAGACTATGGTGAGAAGTATAACTAAGTGTGAATTTATTTTGAGCGTGATTGTTGAATAATGATCCTTATACTCAAAGTTAAAACCAATGTGCGAAAAAGAAGGATATCATTTGAAATGAGGCCACTAGTTGCAATATCCAAAAGTTGGCACCTTTGTGAGAGGAAAAAGAGTAGAGGTGTAATCACATGGTGAGTTTATGTAATGGTATGATCTACATGAGTGAGTTTATCAAGCCTTAGAGTAAAGAAATGCACTAAAGAAACGAACTAGTTTGGATTAATAGTCATGTGATTGCGAATGCTCAAAATAGGATACTTTCAAAATGTAGTGTTGAGTCATAGTGTGTCTCTTGGTAATAACTAATTCATACATCGGATACGATGCTTAATTTGATTTAAAGGTAAGGGCTAGTAACTTATACACTTGTAGCCGGACCAAGGTACAGGGCGAAATTCTCTAAATGCTGAACCAAGGATTTAGAGATACCTATCTTATCACTTTTAATGTGAAACACTAGGGAAGAATTTTTATAGCTAGGATAAGGCGTTATAAACCTATGGAGAACACTTGCACCCTAGTTTCTCCCACAACATGATAAACACAAGGCATTTATTACTGTTTATTGTTTTACGTAGCAATACTAAAAGAGTTTTGTTTAACAAACTCCCCCCTTAAATTACCTATTATAGGAAAGGGCTTTACTAAATAGAAGTAAACGTCCATTGAAGTTAAGTCAAACAAGTTTCCTCGTGGGATCCACCGCAACCTAATAGTTGGGTTATTTACATGATACTTCCTCTTAAGCTTCTTTAGGGAGGTATAATTTGAGCGTATAGAAAAGTGTATAGATATAATCATACATCATATAAATCACTACATAAATCATCATAATATATCAAGTAATGCTGACAAGGCCATGATCGTCATAGTTCATAAAGTAATGCTTACAAGGCCACCCTAATTACAAGTAAAACACATAGCACCGCCACCATAAGTGGACAATACTAATAACAACATAATTCAAGACCTAATTTAAATAAGACAAAGAGAATAAGGGCAAAGTTACACTAAATCCACTCTCACCACATCGATCCATAGATATATCATCCTATAAAATATACAAAGGCCCTTACCCATTCTCAAGATCACCAATTCAATTAATTACTTACAATAGACAATGAATAAAAGATAGTTCAGTATATATTCATAAAATTAGGGCAGCATACCTGCTATTGTACCAGATTAGATGATTTCTCATCTCATCATTAGTATTAAGTGTGAATTATCCTTACACATACATATATAATATGATTGAGACTTGTCTCTTGATATTAAAAACTCTCTAAGGTGAGTACTTTTAAATACCTTTACTTAATCTTGCTTTAGACTTGTCTCACCATTCATCTTAGCCTCTTAGCATGTTGTCACCATTTTCATTAGCATCGTCGATTAACATTATTACTCACATCATTACGTGAATGTTCTTTTTTTCTTTATCTTCTAGTGTTGACTCAGGCATTATGGATCCTTGCTTCTAGATTGAGATTTACTTACTCTATCAATGACTGGTAATCCTTACTTTACATTGATGAAAAAATGAATTTTCCTTACATATCATCGTTTGGTGTTAATGAGACTAGCTCACAAATTCTAATACCTTCATACGTTAGTATTTTTTTAACATAGTAGATTAGTTGTAAGTGAGACTTGTCTCAGTTCCTTTAACACCCCATTCTGGTCACTTACTTACTTTATACCCTTTAATTATAATATAACTCACGTTACTTACTTACATTGATGTAGTAGATTCATATCATCTTTTATGGACGATGAACATTTCATTCAATGAGTTTCATGAGTTCATATGTCATTCTTTTAGAGCATGATGAGAGTTGTCCCCATGAGTGGCATGCCCTTGATTATGGCTTAATGGAATTATTTTATTATTACATATATTATCATTTGATACTCTAACTGCACAAGATTGACATATGGTTATTATTGGCCTCAACATTTTAATATAAAACTGCATAACCATTTTTGTTGGCATGTACCAATTTTACTTATGTTCATATTTAAATTTAATATGTATAAACAATTAGAAAATCTTTTAGTTATTTTACACAATATTATATCCATTTACATGCATCACTTTTAGAAAATTTATGTTTATCCATTTTATTGGCATACGATTAGTATTGGCATTAACAATTAGGCATAGATTTCATAATCATATTTGTTGGTATGAGCCATTTTTCATATTCAACATACTTAAGTTTTTATAAATTATACTTTAGCCAATCTTTTAGTTATTTAACATAATATTGTAACCAATTCCCTTAATTTGTTTCACAATTTAGTGTTAGCAAATTTATTGGCATAAGATTAGTATTGGCATAAGCAATTAGCTTTAGATTTCATAAGTATTTTGTTGGCATAAGAAAAAGTTTCATTCAATCATGCTCCATTTGGGATACATTATTCATTATCCAATCTTTTTCTTATTTAGAGATAACATTATAGCCAATTCCCATTTAAATTTTGAACAATGCTTTTGTTAGACATTTTATTTCCATAAGGCAAACGTTAAACCAAATTATGATTTCACGAAGATATTTTTAGCAAACCTTATAACATAACATTAGGGATAAAAAAAATTGAAACATCTTGGACGGCATCATATTAGAATTTAATCTATAGACCACCTTTATGACGTCATATTAACAGCATGTATGCACAACAGACCGTAACATCTTCATACATGAAATTTTCGGGCATATCTTTAACGTAGTATCATTCTTTTAATTCATGTAATAACATTTAGCGCCAAACGAGTCCAATTAATTGGTTCATTCATCAATATTTAATTAAAAACCATAGAAATTAATATTATCCATTACAACATACCAACAACAGGATTTCTAAGCTATTCAACATTGAAATGGTAACAAGGATACTAGGGAGAGGAGTTCGACAAGAGCAATGTGAAACAACCTTAGTTTTTAAGATCTTTGAATCATCGAAATAAAGTTCTATTGGAGAAATAATTGCAGGATATAAACCTATACATTATGTTGAACTCAATACTTGAACAAAAACTGAAGAAAAATTGAAATCGCCCTTGAGAAATCGATAAATTTTTGTCATTACTTGCGGTCGTTGCTTAGTGCTTTTGCGTCCTTTTTTGTCAATGAGTTAAACGTGATTTTTAGTTTTATGAACTTATCTTGAATCATTAAACTTAGGTTTTGATAAGATTTTTAAATAAATTAACCATCTAATTATAAAAAGCCCTCCTACATTGACTAGAACTAGGAAAACACAATACTTGGTAATTCTGAATTTTTTTCTATGAATTTCGTTTTGCCCCATTAAATTAATTAATTAAATGAATAATTTAATTAGTTAAGGTACCTTGGGTAATAATTAAAGTTCCCCTAGATCATTGGAACAAAAATCAACCTTTCTGGACCATTATAGGTTAGGTACTAGGATGTTTCTTGAGTTGTACTAGGTTAGTGTAAGAATTTCGTTTTAACCCCTTTAATTTAGTAAATTAAACAAATAATTTTCTTAATTAAGTCACCTGGGATAATAACTAAAGTACCCTTATGTTTTTATAACCATAACTAATCCTTTAAACCATCCTAGGTTAAGTAATAGGATGTCTTTTTCTTATTTCACCGAAATCTGGATATTGCTTTGTGATTCGGTTTTTCCCTTTTAAATTAATTAATTAATTTTTTAAATTTATTAATTAAGTATCCTAGGTTAATAAATAATAAACTTTAGTCTTTAGGATCTTAACTAACTCTTTGGACCATCCAAGGCTAGGTACTAGGTTGTCCCTTTCTTGTCTTAACAGAAATCTAAAAATTTCCTTTTTATTTTCAATTTTAGCCCTTTTAAATTGATTAATTAATTTTATAAATTAATTAATTATGTAACCTAGGAGAATTACTAAAGTACCCCTATGTTTTTAAAACCATAACTAACCTTCTGGACCATCCTAGGTTAGATACTAAGTTGTCTCTTTATCTGGAACTATATTAGTGTCAACCTGGCTTTGGTCCTACGTTGTTGGGTGCAGTAATGGATCCAATTCTGTTCGTCCAAGGTTATTAATCTAGTTGGGACAATTATTTAGGACCTAGAGTTTGTTAGGAAGTTAGGACCCACATGGAGTGATCCCTTGTGCACGTTTTTCCCCCTAACTACCCTAACAAAATTCAGTTAGGGTGGTCCCCTCCTTTGGCAGCTTCTTCACATGTATTGCACATGTGCTAGCACATGGGTTGGTTGCACTTTCCTAATTAACTATTATTAATGTTTCATTTGGAAATGTTTACCTAATGCCCCAAGGATCCTCACTATGTCTGGGACGATCCTCACTATGCCTCAAGGCACTGTTTAATCTACATGATTCTTTTAAATGGTCATGTGTTATGGTACTAGGCTTGATACTTGGATGCCTAGTAGTTCATGTGATTTGTAAAGAAGACTTTTTAATTAGCTTAGGGTCTTCATTTCATGTACATTCATTACACAAACTCTTAGATACTTGAAAATTTTGCTAAGACTCTCTAAGCCAACATTTTCTACTATGCCCATAACTTTCTAATATGCCCAATATTTCTAAATATTGGGCATTGGGATGCCTATTTACCCGTGATACACATTCTTTAGAACCTATTGGTCTTTTCATTAAACGTATGATTTTCCAGAATATTAGATTATCCCCCCCCCTTAGGAACATTCGTCCCCAAATGACATTTATACATCATTTAAACAAAGAGATTTACTAACATTTTCTTACATAAATGTTTATATTTTGTGAATATCTAATTTACACTTATTTGGGTGATGCATATCATTAAAGATTATTTGAAGATCTATTGTTTTTATTGGGGAATTTCCTTCCCAATCACACTTAAATGAATGCACATAAAAAATCATGCAACACATGAAACATGTCTATGCAACACAAAAACAACATATCAAATTCAAACATAACTTCAATTTAACTCACATAGTACTACTATAAGACATACGATTAGTGACCTATCACACCAACTTTACTAAAGCACATAAACATAGAGTTTCTTAAACATAAACAAGACTTAGGAAGAGTATATTTAACCTCATAGATAACATCTTGTTTGCCTTAAGATTTGAACCTAATGACGTGCAACTTAATTTAAAGGGACTTGCCACTATGCCATCTACTTCTCTACATACCCCTCCGCCTTAACACTGTCTCCTATGAAAGTACTAGCTAGAAAGGGTTCATGTAAGATCTCCGGAAGTATGTCAAATTTAATAGCCACAAAAGGAGTTACCATAGACAAGGTAAAATCCTGGATCTAATAATGCCTAAACAGGAAAGCATAAGACAAGAAAGTTACCATTATAGACATCTCGTAACTTCTCTTGATCCACTCTTCCTTTCAACGCATAGAAATGGTTTCTCTTGGGGGGGTTACGCTACAACGTTTTGTCGAGGTTGAGCATCTACCTTGGCCTGTTGGATTTGAACCATGCCCTTCTCATTTTAGCCCAACTTATTTTGAAACTGAAGCCATATTAACCTGTTTCTATAGTCTATCATAGCATAACACTTCTGAAGAAAATCATTGTCTAAGCCATATTCTTGAGTTGGTATTTAGTCAACTTATCCTTATCCTTCTCATCGATACTCATAGTAGGCTTTTAGACATTACGATGAATTCACCTCCATGTGAACAACTACACTTACCACACATATTTCATCCACGTTGGGCATTTCCATTATTGCCCTCTTCTAGGAAGGCCAGATCTTTAGCCTGGCGCCTTAGAAATCTTGGCCTTTTAAATTCTTGTGTGTATTCTTCTACGTTGTCACAACAAAAGGAAGTTAGATAAGTGTCAAATATCTAGATAACACGATAAAGAGTAGAAGAAGGGAGAATTTCCTATCGTCGCATAGTCTCTAAGTCATGATTATGGTGTGCTTCCGAGACATAAGTAAAACTATGTAACGTGGTTGTGTTGAGCTTTAGATCGTAGGTAATTTAACCTTCTGCTAAGATACCAAGTTTGTCACAACCTGAATTCTGGAATCTAAATCTCAACTTGTGACGTTGACCTCTAAGAGGTAGCAAACAAGTCTCATCTTGCATTCATCACATTCATATGATTAACTTTAAGGATAAATTTATAACTTTTACATGTATGAAGTATACATAGACTTCATATAGTAATTTCGTGAATTCATCATAGACTAAGCTCAACATAAATTTATCAACCATCTATCATAAGAATCAATTCAAAATAGAATAAAAATATATCATAAATATGTTTGCCAAACACAACCTTATTAGAAATGCTTTGAAATGAAAGTACAAAAGGAACTATAGGAACAACATCCTCTAGCTTTGTCTAAAACTAAGGCTACACTATAACTGTAGCATCCTCGAAATCAAGAGGACCTATCAAATGGTCTGGAGAAACACTGATGTCCAATCCATTAAAAGAGTCGTCAATTTATCTATTAACCTACATTTAAAGAATAGTAACTAGTTGGGGTTAGTACACCATTTGTACTAGGTATGGGTGTATGCACACATACACATAAGGCTATGCATGATCGAAGAAAGCTCCACCTAATAGATTATTTATCAGTATTTTCCTTCTTCTTATTGTGTATTTCAATAATTATTTTGGTCCTATGTTTTACTTACAAGTTCAATGATTCATTGCAGTCCCATACCCACAATGAATCGATGTAAGTAATCTAAGGACTAAGGAATGATTTCCCTACCTTATAGTGATTCATTGTTTACTTTGTATATTCATTGCCTTTCATAAGCAATTCTCTATCGATCATGCCGTTGATTTCATTACTTTAATGTTTTATGTATCATACATTTCATATGAACGATATTTTGGAATCGTTTATGTAGCATTAAGACATGTCAAGTGAGGGCCCAACATATAGGAACTCAACCCGAAGGACTTCTTTCGCAAACAGAGTCTGCTTCATTCATTCATTCGTACTTCACATTATACATTTCATTAATTTGTAGGCTAATGTAAACAACAGTACCTAGGATGAAGTTTAAAACTCTCATCGGGATCATGAAGTGCAATGACCAGTAATGATCTAATGTCATTACTTGATTCTGATTTCACCTCCTGAATGTCATGCACAAACACCTTCGGTATCGTTCATATCATTATCTTTTATACTTTGAGGTTTTCCTCATTCTTTGTTTGGGAACTTTAACCATAATCGACATAGATCATGTGAGCATCATGAAATCTAGTGTGTGCCCTATACTGAAAAGAGGTGGAATCACCGGCCAAAGTGACCCAAACATGCTAGTGTATATAGGGAGTTCAATCCTGCCAGATCCCTATATTGGCAGTATAGGTTCTCGAAGGAAGGCATCACCGTTCATCGCTGGCCAATTGGTGCTCAGTATAAAGTTCCATTACATTCAACTCATACATCATGGAAGATGGCTTCCAGCATGAGAGCATCATTGCTCAATAGATGATTTTTCATCTCATCATTAGTATTAAGTGTGAATTGTCCTTACACTTACATATATAGTATGACAGAGACTTGTCTCTTCACATTCAACACTCTTTTAGGTGAGTACTTTAGTGAACTTTATTTAGGATTGGTTGATACTTCTCTCAACATTCATCTTAGCCTCTTATCATGTTGTCACAATTTTAATTAGTATCATAGATTAACATAATTACTCACCTCATTACGTCAATGTTTATTTCTTCATTATCTTCTAGTGTTGACTTAAGCATTATGGAGACTTGCTTCTACATTGAGATTTACTTAGTCTGTTGATGACTAGTCATCCTTAATTTACATTGATGAAATGTGAATTTTCCTTACATATAATCCTTTGGTGTTACTGAGACTGTCTCACACATTCTAACAATTTCATACGTGAGTATTCTTTTAACATAGTAGTTTAGGTGTAAGTAACACTTGTATCACTTCCTTTAAAAACCCATTATTGTCACTTGCATACTTTAGACCCCTTTAAATATGTTATAACTCATGTTACTTACTTACATTAGTGTAGTAGATTCATATAATCGTTTATGGACGATGAACACTTCATCAAATGAATTTCATAACTTCATATGTCATTCTTTTAGGTCATGTTGGGAGTTGTCCCAATGAGTGGCATTCCCTTAATTATGGGTTAATTAAATTGGAATAGAAGTTATTATATTATCATTTGATACTCTAACTACACAAGATTGGCATATGATTATTATTGGCCTCAACCTCTAAATATTAAACAACATACCCCTTTTTGTTGACATGTGCCGATTTTTCGTATGTTCATATTTAAATTAAATATGTATGAACAATTATCTAATATATTAATTATTTATCATAATATTTTATCCATTAACATGCATCACTTTCAGGCTTATTGAATTGATATTGACTTAAGGCTTATTAATTGTAGTGTAGTTTTCTATGGGCTATCGATAGATGTGATAATTTTATTAAATTAATATCTAGGTTGTATTAGATTCATGAATATACTATGAATGGACCTAAATTCACTTATTATTGTTATAGTCGCATTGAATTATTGGTTATGGCAATAGGTAAGGGTCTTATGATATCGAATTAGATGATTTAGCCTTGAAATGGTAAGATGGAATGGGGGTGTGCTACCCTAATTCCAGTTATTTGATGTTAATTAGACTTCAATTATGTTGTTATTTGTATGTTCCACTTATGGTGGCGGTGCTATGTGAATTGATGTGACCTTGTCGACGGTACTTTATGCAATATGATAATCATGGCCTTGTCGGCACTACTTGAACAATAATGATGATTTGTGTAGTTGATTTATCTGAAGTATGAGAATATATATCTATAAGTGAAGTAAGGTGAAAGTATGTGTTCTTCCTATGTATGTTAGGAAATTATGTAAACTATGACTATGTGTTTCTATGTGTAGTCTGAGGGTTGATGCATAGTTGTTCGTACTTGAATATATTAGTCTATAATGGTTATATTGATGATTATATGGTAGCTTATAGGATGACTTAAAGATTATAATAGCTATTACTAAGTGACTTAAAAATAACATGTAATATGTGTTAAAATGAAGAATGTTGTGTCTTGTCTTGGTTGACTTGTGTCTCTTACTTGATGCATGTATGAATGTGAAAATTAGATGCCTTGACTTAGGACTCTCAAGACTCTTAGTCTTGAATATACGAATGACATGTGACCTTGAATAATGTTTAAAGGGTCTTTTATGTGAAATGTTGAACCTAGTGGTAAGGTTATGAATGTTGAAGTAGAAAGTCGTAATGGTATCCTTCGAGTAAAGGAATATAGACTTTAGGTTGATTGGCTAGAATGCCATCATATCAAACCTTAGGAATGTCATGATTAGCTTCTTGTCGCCATTGGAAGGTATCCCTAGAGGAAACCTTTAATAGGGTGAATCTGATTTGGTTATAAACATGACATGGAACCCCTTTATATGAACCTTAAATGTAAATTACACTATGAGAACAATGGCTACAACCGAGTGAGTATGGTAACTGAAGTAGTTGTAATTAAAGAGTTAGACTAGATTGCAAAGCACACCTTTCATATTCCATGACCATGTGCCTACATGGGATTCGTTCAAGTTCTACCATTGGCAAGTAGAACACACTCATCGTAGTACGTTAGAACTCCTAATTCCCTGCTTTGCTATCATGGTGTCAGTTGGTTATTGCCTTTTATCATCATATGGGATACACGCTAGCATTAGAGAATTCTACAAAGTTTAGGTGGTGGCATGACACTCTATCTAGACATTGAACAATAGGCTTTGAAGGTGATGGTGAGAGTTCGTAGATCTGGTCTAAGATAATTTCTTGAATATCCTTATGTGATTAATGAATCATAAATGAACTAACGAATATAATGACTTAAGTTAAGAAAGTATATTATATGAATAAGTACTTATCAAGAGTAGCTAAGAATTTTCTTGTTCAGGTGTGAAGAGGGCATGGGAACGGTCACTCGTTATCTTACCTTAATAAGTCTTAACAATGAGTCTAGTTAGGGAAGATGGTTATTTCTGTGAACATGATCCAAACTTAGGTATTCTTAAGGATTACATAGGTAATCTTGAATAAATCAATAATGAATGTTATCTTCTTTATTTTCTTAAGTAAGTCTTTTGATGCCTTTGGAAGGAAAATTTCATATTATCTATATGTTGATGTGTGGTAATGTCTTGTAAATGTATGTTTATCTCATTATGGGTAGTCTTACGGATCATTCAAGTGTGCCTAGAGGGGGTGTATGGGTGGTCTCTCTTTGTATTACTTAAGTGAGTGTTAGGATAGCTTTTAATGAGGGAATTATATGTTAAAAGGTGCGAAAATTGAATCTAATGAACTTCACGGTGACAGTGAAGAACTTCACGGTGACAGTGAAGAACTTCACTGTGACAGTGAAGTAAGTTTATGTAAAACTTCTTTAAAAAAAGGATTTATTGTTTAAATTATTTCTTATGTTTTTCTAAGTTGTTAAATAATGTTCTTTTGCTTTTAGTATGTTGTTTCATTCAAAATTTATCAAAATCATATGATTTACTAAATGTCCCTTTTTCATGGTTTTTGCATGGCTCCATACTTAGTGCATCTAATGTGCTCACCCCTTCTTTTCCCTTTTTTACTAAGGTGTAGGGAATTTGAAGTCTTGAATTGATACCTTTCTAAGGGTTGAAGATGATGTATTTATGATACCTTATCGATTTGAGTACAATATCCACACGTGTTCCCTTATGTCATAAGTCTTTATTTTATGTATTGTATATGATTAGTCCCAAGTATTGTATACTGTAAAATTTAGATTGTTCAAGGAGATGTAATAAAGTTTCAATGTTTTAAATGGAAGTCTTCCGCTGGTGTAATGATTAGGAAATGATTTCTTATATGGGAAGAAAGTTTAAATTTTTACTCATTTTAGTATGTTTATTATAAATGAATTGTACAAATGGCTTAGATGAGACTTCTTGATGTCTCATTTGCGGTGTGGCGATACAAGGATGCTCTAACTTACAGGGTTTACTTGTGGTGCGTGATAAGCTTGGCATCAAAGCATAAGGTTTAGGGAGTGTCTTAGTTTTCTCATGGACAACATCTATTGGAGTCTTGTCTATAATGTGAAGCTGTCCACATTATGAATAAGAGGCTATTAGGTGCTAGGAAAAGTTTAACTTATTCATTCATCTTATCGTGCCTAATATCTTTGAATATGGTGTATTTACCTGGTTTCCCTTATGCTTTGGTCCCTTGAAGGTGACTTTATGATACTTGGCGGAGGGAGAAAAAAGATGAGATGTTTGTTGATAGATTATGTGTGAAAAGATGGTGATGATTAGATAAGGTTGGTTTAATTTACATTTTTATGGGTAGTTAAGTTCGGAAAGAATTGTAAGGTATAGCGTGAAAATGTGAGGAGTGGTTTTTCAGGTAGTTTGAGGTTGTTCAAGACCCAACCATAGGAAGGGAGATTATGTGATTTGAAAGAGTAAAGGTGAGTTTTCCTAGTAAAGGGGAAGTAGTAGTTAGATGATGAGACCTTTGGGAGTCTTTAACCTTCATGTGGTAAACCGTGGTAAGAAACTGTTTGTAAGGTTTATTGTTCCTTAAGAGAGTTCATTGTAGTAGATGTTATGTTGACCTTAGAATGGGTTTCTCCTATGTGGAGGAGTATGGATAATAGTATGGTTGTCGGGAGTTAGGTGCCCTTGACCTTTCTTTATTTCTTTATTCAAGCCTCAAACAAAGAGTTCATAGTAACTTGATTATGTAGGAGTCTTTTGTGGAAGGTGAGTTTCAAATATTCTCTTTATAATATGCATGTTTTGGTTGATGTTTTGTTGAATGAGAAAGTGAGTTTTCATGCATGGTATCGTCCTCATGATTCATGTGTATCTAGTGTAGGTTGTATCAAAACCCGAAGTAGACCCTAGAAGCTAGTGGGAACCCTCGTTTCGTGGCAAGGCGCACTTGACACTTTGGGGTCTTGTACAAGACCTTTAGTTATCGTTCATTACATAATATATGAAAAGTAGTGTGGAATTTTTAACTTTTCTCAAATAAATTAATAAAAGTAAATGTTTCATAAATACTTAAAGAATATCATCTTCACAAGCCAACTTAAAGACACGACATAATATATTAGGAATACAGACCTTTTTAAATAAAAAGATATACATAATAAGTCATTAAATAAGAAACTAAAAAAAAAACTATGCCCTCGAATATATGAAGACATACTTTCCCTTGAGAGAAACTTTTACAAGAGTTTCCTTCTAGCATTCAAACATGCTTCCAACGTATTCTTAGATAGTATATAAAAGTATGAGGTTAGTACAAAATAATGTACTAAGTATGGCATATGGAAAAACATGCAAAAATGAACACTTTAGTAAAATAAGATTTCAGGACAAATAAGTAAAACATTCATGAATTTAGAAACAAGATAATATAAGAATCATCATTTAACACTTAGAGAAAAATTTCTACAATTTTACCGAAGGAAATCATTTTATAGTACACTCACTTGCCTAGAGTAAGGTCATTCTTATTTAGCTTTTACATGTCCTTCACAATAGCTACACCTATGCGGGTGCATAGTTAAGGTATAAGGAGATTTCTACTCAGTACTCATCCTCTACTAACGAGGAGTACTAATCTCAAGTGGTACATCGGAATACAACATCTCAACTCATGAGGTGTAACCACCTCTTCTTCATATCCTCTCGGTGCTAGACATAACCCCCACGTATTTTAAGCAATATAAACTATAGGTTAAGGATAACTAGTGAACACCACATCTCAACTCACAAAGGGCATTCATTCTCCGACTTATCTTTGAAAGCTCTTAGGATGTAGTGAGTTATTACTAAAACCTCTATCTCAAATCAGGAGAGTGTTCACCCCAAAACTCCTCTATTTACTCAACTTAGCTTCATGCATTCATTTAAGTGTGAGTGTGTGTGTGTGTGTAAATATCAGCACACAATGCACATAAGCATAATTTAATTTTTATTAAATTCAATACATTCTTTAGACATTCATTTTCGTCAAATCACACACTTCACTTGCTTCACATAATCATCTACATCATTTAGAAATAACCTAGGCTAAACATACACTTCAAGCTTCACAAAACGACTATACAAGAACCATCTTCATTAAAACTTACTTTCACATATTAATCCTTTAAAGACACACTTGAAAAATATACTAAACATAACCAAATTCGTAAGTGAACACCGCGACCAAGAAGGTGGACCATACCAATAAAGAGGAATTTATAATAAGAATCATATAATATAAGAAATTCACTATATAACCAAGACAACACTAACTATAACCAATTCCTCAATATTTCCTCATAATAAGTCCCTTTGGGAGGTAGCTAAATCATAATAACAAAACAAGAACACCAAAGTTCATACTCTACGCAAACATGCTAATTTAACCCACTTCTTACCAAAACTTGGAAAACATATAATCATGTGTTCATTAGGTTATTGACATTAAAATAATGAATTCATACAATAATAAACATATTTGAATAATTAATAAAATTTTAGAAGAAGACCCATGATTACAATCAAAGATAGCAGAAAGTATAGTTTGGACACCCTTTCTGAAATCGTTAAGAAATGACTCATTTAATGAAAGAGGGTCCAACGATGGATTTCAATACCTAAAATTAAATAAAACCCACCAATATTTTTAAACATACACATCCAAACCAGCCCTCCTAGCCTTCCTTGAGTTTTAGCTCCAATTGTGAATTTGAGTGAGTTTTCTTTAGAGAGGAGTTTGAATGTTTGAAGTGAGGGGTATTGTCTAGGTCAAAGACTTAAAAATAATCTAAAATAACATTAAAACACTAAAAATATAATCTTATGGTCCTGAAATACTTGGAGTGAATTTACAGAAAACACCCCATGCTGGCAGAAGGCGAAACAACTTTTGTAGGCAGCATCCACGACTCAAAAACAACAGGCCGTTTGTCAACAAACACCCCGTCGATGGGGTTTAGTTGGTGGTTTCTGTAACGACCAAACCTACAGGTATGTATATCCAAACGACGTACCAGGTCGACGAGTGGTCGGCTAGTCGACTGGCCGTCGATTGGCTCGTCGATGGACACTATTATTATGTAGTTTTTTACCAAATGTTGAGGTTCTCTTCTAGGGCCCCTCCTGGTCCTATATGGACTCGTACCCGGACATTAAACCCATAAACTAAGAAATATAGGTCATAGGAACATCCCAGATTTAATTTTATTAAAACGAACATGTAAAACTCACTCAAATACATGAAGACACACAAGCGCTATCTAAGGAACACCTTACGAACATCATTGACATTTTTGGACATTTGACCTCCAAACGTATCAAAAGTTCACACACTTTGTAAGAACACTAATGTTACTCATTTTAACTTCAATTTAAATCAAGAAATACTCAGGAGGCACTAGTTCAACTTAGTTCATCTTAGGGTTTTATAGTCTCCCCAACTTAGAACAACATTCGCCCTCGAATGACACTAAAACATCAAGAACAACAAGGATTCACTTGGCATCACATAAAACTGTACAATAATGATCAAAAACTCTAATCAAAGCATCGGTTAACAAAGATCATATTTTTACACTTGAAAACACTTAGCTACACTAGCACTTTAGCAAAACTTCAAAAATTCAAAATTTACCTTTTTGTTTCAACTCTGGATGAACTACCTTCTTAAAAATTAACCATACTCATAGGTATAACTTTTAAACACATTGGAACTTCAATGATTAAAGGAAAAGTTTTTTCATAATTCTCAAAACATATAGTGAATATCACTGTTACACTGCCAAATATACCTAAAAATTTTAAAATTTGATTGTTTGAGCAATTCATATAGATGACTTGATCATATGAAGTATAAAACTACATTAACTCACTTCATAACATATAAACAACAATCATATAGAGTTAAGACTTACCCAGACTAAAATACTATATTTGTTACGCTACCTAGCTCCCATCCAATAGGAACGGTTGTTCTTTAGAGCATTAGGATCTAGGGAAGCTTGATTGACCTCTTTCACTCTTGCTTTGATTTTAGGACAGTCCCTCATCTTGTGGACTTTATTACCACATGAAAAATAACCATCCTTTCCGGCAAGAAACCTACCTTAATGTTGCTTCCCACAAATAGGGCACCTAGCCCTGTCAAAAGTGTGGCCACCACCTTTGGAATTTTTTTTTGGGGCCTTGTCCTTATTTCTAATGGAAGAATCATTGTTATAGAACCTGTTCTTATGTTTTTTGTGACTAGAATCATCCGACCTAGGCCTCTTATTCTTTTGCATTATCTCCCTAATTTTTTACTCCTCGATTTGTTGTGCATAAACAATGAGCTTAGAAATATTAATGTCATTAAAAAGCATTATCGTACGACGCTAATTTTCCACCAAGCTATATATTCCCATCACAAATTTGTTCATCCTAGCCCTAGGGTTTGCTACCATTGTTCAGGCATACTTAGAGAGTTGGGTGAATTTGAGGGAGTACTCTTGCACAATCATTACCCCTTGACGAAGGTTCATGAGTTCAACCATCCTCTTCTCCATCCACTCTAGGGGAAATAACATATCTAGAAAAGCCTCTTTGAATTCCTCCCAATAAAATGGTCATCTCTCTAAGGGTATCTCAACACTCCATTCATCAAACCACACTTGAGCCACATCTTTGAGTTTGTAAGAAGCTAACTCCGCATTCTCCCTAGGAATCACAACTAGAGCATCGACCACTTTGAAACCCTAATATATGAAACCATGTGGATCTTCATCAACCTTAGTTCCATGAAAAGCGGGAGTGTCCAACCTCATGAAATCCCGAATGTTAGAAGAGGGAGTACTAACATTAAGTTGGGGTCCATCTCCTTTGTTAGATTGGGCAAAAAAGTAATTGTTTACGACATCAGCTTGAGTCATCATGATTTGGGCCAAATTCATTAGGGCAGCCCTCAACACTGCATTAGTCATATCCCCCTATACAATAAGAGCTTGAGGCACTTGGGGAACTTGAGGCTCTTGGGTTCCGGAGGCACTTGATGTTCTTCAAGGAGAACCTCCTCATTCTCTTCTTTCTAGTCCAACAATAGGAACTTGGCCAACGCGGGAAGCGATACTCTCATTAGTTACGCCTACCTCCTCCTTTTTAGCGGTTGATATCCTCATATTCATGTCCTATTAACACAAAGAGAAGATGTAGAGAAAACACACCTTATATGACTCAATTATAAGTCACCACATTAGGATATAGAAAAATGTGAAACTTCTATAATCCTATTGCCTCTTGTCCATGGATGTATTGCGACATACACGAAGGACAAAGATACTACTAGATTTGGCTTGTGAGACTTTTTAGACCCAAACTATTTCTTATGACCTTATGCTATGATACCAAGTCTATCACAACAGGAAAGTACCCCCTAGAAGCTAGGGTGAACCCTCGGTTCCTGGCAATGTGTACTTGACATTTGGGTCTTGTACAAGCCCTTTAACTATCGTTCGTTACATAAAACATGAAAAGTGGTGAGAAATTTAAAACTTTTCACAAATAAATTAATAAAAGGAAATCTTTCATAAATACATGAAGGATCTCATCTTCACTAGACTACTAAAAGACACGGCATAATATCTTAGGGATACGGCCCTTTTACATTAAATGAAATACATAAAAAGTCTTTATCTAAGAAACTAAAAGAAAAGTGTATGCCCTCAAATTATATGAGGACATAGTTTGACTTGAGAGAAACCTTCCCAAGCTTTTCTTTCTAGCCTTCAACGTTGCTTTCAACCTATACATAGATAGTAAACAATAATATGGGGTTTGTACAAAGCAATGTAATAAGTATGGCAAACGCAAAAAGGGACATTTTATAAAAAAAGCTCTCATGCAAAGTAATTAAAACATTCATGAATTTAGAAACAAAATAACATAAGAATCATCATTTAACACTTCGGGAAGAATTACCATAATTTTTGCTAAGGAATGCATTTTGCAGTAAACTCACCAAACATTGCAGAGACTAAATTTATCCCTTAAAGTGATCTAAAAGACTCCAAAGCGGTGAACTTCAAAAGTATTGCCAATGAGAAAGTAAGCATCATTTTTATCGGAGTTTCCCTATCTAGGTATTCCTAAGACACACTAAGGTACAACATGAAGGAAGTATGCATGTGCCTCCTTTAATACACACCAAAGAGACCCTCAGGACTACCTACTTTTTGGCGTACTCACCTCGGGAGAACAAGCACAAACACAATGGCAATACAATAATAGGACACCCATCAACACACCAACAATTCCCTTTCGAAATACCTACCTAGTGCAATGAGTACATGTCGTCCAATACCACCACCTACCCTAAGTAGTAAACTCTTTTAGAAGACTGGCACAAACACTCCCCTTTGAAATGTCCTACCTAGTGCAATGGATATATAGAGTCTCATACCACCACCTACCCTAAGTAGTACTTAACTTTAGAAGACTTAGTTCAATCAATTTAAATAAGACTCACCAATACTCCCCTTTCGGAATGCCTACGTGGTGCGATGAATAAATAGGGTCCCATTCAACTACCTAACCTAAGTAGAACACTCCTTTAGAAGACTTAGCACGTGCCTTAATTTTGTTGGAGTTAGCTTAACCGACATAGACTATCGCATCCCGAAATCACACCGTATAAGTTAGGGGCAATTTCGGATGGCAACCGACATACTTGAATTGTCGGAGGTCTTGTACAAACCCTTACATATCATTGATCACATAAACATAGTTAAAAAAGTGCGCACACTTAAAAACTTGTCACAAAACATAACATGGTCTTTAAAAATCTCTTTTCTACGAAGAAATAGAAAATACTTAGTCTCAATCTCATCAACTTAAGATACAAGAATACTTGGGACACGGCCCATACTTCAAATTAAAAATATAAAAATACTTAGTCTATTTCAATACTTAAAAATAAAAACAAAAAATATATATATGCCCTCGAGTAAAATGTAGACATACTTCAACTTCTCTTGAACGATTCTACGGTCTAATTCTTCCTTCCGAAAGCTCCGCACCTACCAAGAACTACAAAAATAGATAAAATCATGGAGTTTGAACAACCACATGTGCTGAGTATGGCATTATACATAAAATCATGAAAACAAAATTTTATTTAAAGTATGCAATTTTTCTTTTACAAATCATATTTTAATTATGGGAATAATATTTAACAACATAGAAAGATATAAGATAACATTTAAACAAAAAATCATAATTTTAGAACCCACTTTATAGTGAGTTCAATCCACTCTAAAGTGAAGTACCTCATTGTTACATTGAATTCACTTCCTTATATATTAAACACTTTGTAGCATGTTTTATCCCACTCAAAGCTATCCTAAGATTCAATTAAGTCATACAAATTGATACCGCACATACACCCTCTTGAGATGTGCCTAAACGACATTTAAGATTACTTGTAATGAGTTATATACACACTTAGAAAGCAACATAAACATAAAGATAAGAGTCTTCTACCAAAGGTGACTCTAAGTCTTAGTTATGTGAGTTGTGAAGCGAACAACCATTCAATCCATTACACACACACTTAAGAGATACTATTAACACCCTAGAATAGAATCATTCTCACTTAACACACCAACACATAGATGGTATGACATTTTTCGTCCAAACGCTATCAAAGCACCTACTTAAGTAAATAAATAATACAACGTCCATAATTGACCTCTTCAACATTATATAAATAGTCATGAAGAGATAATATCTTATGCTCTCTTCACACATTTGCTAATGAATTCTCAAGTCACATTAGATTAGGTACTTATTCATTTATATACTTCTAACATAATTCAGTAGTTCATTAGTTCATTAAGACTCATACATCACATAAAGGACATTCAAGTAATAGTCTTTGACAAAACATATGAACTCCAAGTAACATCTTAAAAGCATATTGTGCAATGTGTAGATAGCATCTCATACCACCACCTAAAAATATTAAACTTCTCAAACGCTAATAGGTATTCCGTATTATAAGAAAAGGCAATAACCAACATAGACCATGATAGTTAGACATAGAATCCGGAGTTCTATCCTACTCTTTTGAGGTTGTTCTACTTGGAAGAGTAGAACTTAAACACATCACATGTAGGCATATGGTTAAGGAATATGAAAGGCATACATTGTAACATAGTCTCACCCTTTAACAAGAACTACTTTCCCTTTCCATATTCACTCGGTGCTACCCTTATTTTTATTAGAGTAATTTACACATTAGGCTCACATAATAGGGTTCCATAACAAGTTCATAACCCAATCACATTTACCGTACCAAAGAAGGTCCACTAGGGCTATCTAACAAAGGCGACAAAAAGCTAATGATGACTATCGTAAGGATACATATGATGTTTTTCCATCCTATTAACCTTAAGAATATAATTCCTTTATTTTGAAGGATACCATTACTAGTTACGACTTCAATAATCTTAACATTACCACTAAGTGAAGGTTTTCACATTAAAGACTCTCTTAAGTTCATTTAAGGTCACTTGTCTTTCATACATTATAGACTAAGAGTTCTAACACCCTAAATAAAATCATCACATATTCACAAACATATATAGATCACTCAAGGGACACAAGTCAACCAGGACAAGACACCATATATTTCACCTTTAGCTCATAATGCAAGTCATTCTAGAATAACCTAGCAACAAACCTAACATATTCATGTCACACTATATACTATTATAACATCATCAATGTAACCAATAAAGATTCATATAGTCAAATCGGAATATCCAAGACTCAATCCTCACTATATACATAATGTCAAAGTCATAGTCTAAGATGATCACCTAAGACAACATGAATAGAAGAATACATATAATACTTTACATGAATATAGAAGTGGTCATGCATCACATAATTAAACTACACAAATAATCTTATTAATTCAAGTAGTTGACGACAAGTCCAAGATCATCATAGTACATAAAGTAACGCCGACAAGGCCACATCAATTGCAAGTAAAACATATAACACCACCACCATAAGTAGTTCATACCAATCACAACATAATCAAAGTATAAATAAAATCAAAATAAAGGAAATAGGGCAGCATACCCACATATAATTCTCAACTCTTCAATCCAATGTCAACATACTCAAGTAAATAGAACAAGACCCTTTTCCAAGGATATAACCAACATTCAACATAAAAACTACAATAAACAATAAATTAGGTAAATTCAATGTAAATTCATGAATTTTATACAACCTATATATAAATTTACTATAATTATAACATCAATGAATAGCCCACATAAAACTACATAAAAATTCATTAATGTTAGATCAATATCAAGTAAGCCAAAACTTAGTCAAAATGTAGGGTTCATCCAATTTCATGGTTCATAGATAATTTAGGTTAAATTAATCAATGCAACATCAATTAAATCATTATTCAATGTTTAGAAATGATTAATGCAAGAACCCATGGTAGAATCATGAAATTGGACGATTGAACTTTGAAATCTTCAGAAAATATCTTAAGAATTGGGGCTCCTTGATGAAACTAGTTTCAAGGATAAAAATACATACCTAGATGAAGCCAACTCTTCACATTTATGAAGAATTTCCACTCAATACGTCACACCAAGCTCTTTCTTGTTTTGGACTTCAATGGAGTCTCTAGGAGGTCTTAAGGGATTTAGGGAATTTGATTTAGAAGAATGAAATATTCTAAGGTTTATACACTTATATATATGTCTAGAATACCAAAAAATACCAATAATCAACTTCCAATACTCCTATTTGGAAGTGAGGTGAAATTACAATATCACCCCTCAATGACTATTGACGGTTGCCCATCGACGGGGCGTAGGTCCACCTACGGATTGTCCTGGCCTTCATCAATGGGTTCTGAGACTTTTAAATGGGATCTTATCTCCCCAGTCTAAGTCGCAAATGATTCCCACCACCTAGGGGGCGTCGACCAGGCCACAGGCTGGCGATTGCCATATGTAGGTGAACTTCCTTGGGCAGGGTTCTTCCTCAAGAACCCTTTGTTGGTCCTTGGAAATGTTTTTTCAGACGTTTCAAACCCAAATATTATCGTCTATAAGTTTAGCACCTATCACATGAATTTCATCCAAAACAAACACGTAAATCTTGACGAAATATGCATAGACACACAAGGTCATTTCTTTCGAACATGATGGATGTTCTTGGACATTTTACCTCCAATATCCATGACACATGTCAAACTGCCTATACATGCAATAATAAGTAATTTATGGACCTTAAAACCTCATGAATGACACAAAAAAAACATAGAACCACGTATATTGCACCTACGCGGCTTTGTGATCGAACGACTTGGTCGTCCCTTGACATTAAACTTCCAATGCACCTAATACTTTAGCTACTGCCTCTATACGATATATTAGACCTATTTAGGAACTTAGAATATCAATACAAACATGTTAGTCTCTAGTTCACCTAAGTCATTTTTGGTGTCACACATAGACCCTGAATGCTAAACATGGAATCTCGACACTAACCCCTATCGGATGAGGGATCCTCACTTGCCTAGAGTAAGATAATTCTTCTTTACATTTTACATGGCTTTTCTTATAACTACACATATGAGGGCGCATAGTTAAGGTATAAGTAGATTTATACTATGTACTCATTCTTTACTAACGAGGAGTACTAATCTCAAGTGGTACATTGGCATAAAACATCTCAACTAACGAAGTGTAACCACCTGTTCTTCATATCCTCTCGGTGCTAGAAATAACCCCGTGGATGTAAACATTATAAACTATAGGTTAAAGATAAGTAGTGAACACCACATTTTTAATTCACTAAGGGCATTCATCCTCCAACCTATCTTAGAAATCTCTTATGATGTAGTGAGGTTGATACTAAACACTTCATCTCAACTCACGAAGAGTGTTCATCCCAAAAAACCTCTATTTACTCAACTTAGCTTCATACATTCATTGAAGTGTGAGTGCGTGCACATCGGAGCACAACTTGCATATAATAATCATTTCATTTATATTAAATTCTATACATTCTTTAGAATTTTGTTCATCAAATCACACACTTCACATGCTTCACATAATCATATAATTCGTTTAGACATAACCTAAGAAAAATATACATTTCAAGATTCACAAAAACACTATACAAGAACCAACTTTATTCAGATTTCCTTTCACGTATTAATCCTTCAAAGCCACACTCAGAAAATATAGGAAACATACACATCCACAAAAAAGGTAGACCATACCACTAAAGAGTAATTTAAAAGAACAATCATACAATATAAGAAACTCACCATATAACCAAGCATCACCACCAATAACCAATTCCTCAATATTCCATCTTAATAAGACGCTTAGGGCAAAGCTAAATCATAATAACAACACAATAATATAAAAGTTCATACTCTATAAAACATGATAATTTAACCCATTTTCCATTACATAGAAAAAGTGAGCCACCGTTCAGGTACAAGATACTATCATTACCGCCTTGACAATTAGACATCCAACCCATAATCGCAACGACCCAATTGCAAGAGCGGAGCTCTATTACATAAAGATGAAATGTGCATAAGCATGAGTTTGGTATGGTTTTGACATTAAAATTAACAATTCATACTAGAATAACATATTTGAATCACCCGTGCTTAAAATCAAAGATATAAGAAAGTAGAGTTTGAAAACCCTTATTGAAATATTTTGGAAATGACTCCTTAAATGGAAGAGGTTTCAAGGATGGAGACTATTACATAAATTCAATAAAACTCAGAAAATTTTGGTAAAGGTACACATCCAAACAATCTCCCCTGTCCTTCCTTGTGTTTTAGCTCAAATGGTGACTTTTAGAGATTTTCTCTAGAGATGGAGTTTGATTATTGTAAGTGAGGGATGTTATCTATGTCTAGGACATAAAACTAATATAACATAACTTTAAAATCCTAAAAATATCATCCTATGGTCCTAAAAGACTTTGGGATAATTTACACAAAACACCCCAAGCTGGCACCAATCGACATAACTTTTGTAGGCAGCATCCACAACTCACAAACGATGGGCCGTTTGTCAACCAATGCAACGTTGATGGGGTTTTGTTTGGTGGTTTCTGCAACTCTTAAACCTGCAGTAATCCATGTCTAAAAGACGTACCAGGTGGACGAGTCGTTGCCTGGTCGACTGGCCGTCAATTAGCTCATCGAGGGACACTGTTTCTTGGCAGCTTTTGTCTAAAGTATTTGGGTCCTCTAATAGGGACCCTCGTGGGTCCTAGATGGAGGCGTACCCTAATGTTAAATCCCTATATGGATTTATATAGGTCTTAAGAACATCCCACATCAATTTTGATTAAAACAAACACGTAATACTCACTAAAACACATAAAGACACACAAGCGCTATCTAAGGCACACCTTCCAAACGTCATAGACGTTCTTGGACGTTTAACACCCAGACTTAGCCAAAATTCACACACTGCCCAAGAAAAATAATATAACTCATTTTAACTTGCAATTAACATAAGAAACACTCACGAGGCTCTAGTTAACCTTAGTTTGTTTTAGGGCGTTACAAGTAGCTAATTGTTTCATATATTTGAATAGTGAGTATGTCTAAATGGTAATATGAGATCGATTTGTAGATAATTTTTAAGTAATATCTTCAGTGTTGCATTGTAAGTTTCTGAAGCATGTTAAATGTAAAGACTTCCTACTCACTGTGAAATTTTTGAAAATTAAGTAATTCATTCTTTGGTTGAAAATTGTTGTAATATTGTTAGAATTTATTTATAGGAGAATTAAATTGAATAAAAAATGACTACTTATTATTTGGGAATGAAGAATGTGAGCTTTGTATCATGATGAGT
Organism: Solanum peruvianum; assembly: GCA_027705065.1. NCBI lineage: Eukaryota > Viridiplantae > Streptophyta > Magnoliopsida > Solanales > Solanaceae > Solanum > Solanum peruvianum. The sequence goes on along the minus strand of JAKWJD010000379.1, from coordinate 1,837 downwards.
TATAGAATATTTTCATGTTTCTAGTTTTGTTATGATTCTCTAGGTTATGTCAAATTGACGTTATCCTAGATTTTTTATTTGATGAGATTTTATATGGTATGGAAATGAGTTTCTAATTTATTCTCTACAGTTGGAAGTGTTCAGAGAGTGGAAAGAGTCATTTGAGGACGAGTGTTGTCCAAGTGGGGGAGAATGTAAGATCTCAAAAATAACGTTAGTGAATCTAGACCTTAAACTTGTTCTCATGATTGTCTAAGGTCCTAAAATTGTTTGTAATGTTAGTTTGAGGCAGTGTCTAAGAGTTAAGGTGCATTGGAAGTCAAACGTCAAGGTACGACCAAGATGTTCGACGACTAAGTCACCTATGTTCCTCTCATAAGTTTTTTATGTGTTTACATGTGATTTAGTAGGCTATTAGTTCCATAAATTTGTTATTATGGTGTACATAGGCAGTGTGTCAATTTTCATGAAGTTTGGAGGTCAAATGTCCATGACGTTCGAATTGTTTGTCTTGAAATGACTTGTCGTGTCTATGTATGTTTTGTCGAGTTTTACATATTAATTTTGGATGAAATTTATGTGAGAGGTCCTAAACACATATAAAAACAAATTTGAATTGGAAACGTCCGGTAAAACATCCCCATGGACTATCCAAGGGTCCTTGAGGAAGGACCTAAAGTTGGTGCAAAGTATGTCCAAGAAAGCCCAACCAACGGATGGCAATTGACGACCATTGGGTCAGTCGACGCCCCGTTAGTTGTGCCTCGTCTATGGAAACCTAGGAGTGTTGGAGAGGAATCCAAGGACAAGCCTCAGTCCCAGACCACAGACCAACAGGACCGTCCATTGGTCAAGGGACTAGCCGTCTATGGGCAACCGACGATGGGTCTGTCCCTCCGCGCAGCTTCGCTGTTAAGTTAAGGGGTTAATTTGTAAATCCACCCCACGCCCCTATAAGAATTTTAAGGTTGTGGTGAGTTTTTATGGGTATTTTAAGAGTATATAACTCATTAAACTCTCATTTAAACCTAAACATCTAAATGAAAACGCATTCCCTCCAAAAGTTTCTTAAAAAAACTCCATGATAGTTCTTGGTGAAGTTGGAGCTTGAAGATGATTCCTCAATAAAGTTTCTTATTCAATTATAATTGGGTTTCAATTCAATTAAGTCATGGGAGTTCTTAATCTAAGGCTTTTTATCACCGTATGTACAATTTCAAAGATGATTTTAAATGAAAAAGTCCAATTTCTACTCTTAACTCATGGGTTCTTTCATGAATGTTTTTTAAAAACGTTAAGATATGATATTGTTGATAATAATTGATTTTTTCCAATAAAATACTCAATGTACTCTTACCTTCAAAAATCTCTCAATTTTGCTAAAATATGGGTTATATCATCATGCATTGATATTGATGAATTCAATTGTAGATTGTTATGGGATTTTGATTCATGTATAGATTATTATTGATTGGTTAATAGTCAGTTTCAATTTTATCAATTGAGTATTGTGTATTATTTGATATACATGAATATTGGGATTATTGAATTGATATCGAGTTAAGACTTATGAATTCTAGTGTAGTATTTTATAGGCTATATATTGATATGATAATTGTAGTAAATTGATACCTAGGTTTTATCATATTGATGAATATGTAGTGATTGGACCTTTTTTCATTTATTATTGTTATAACTGCATTGAGTTAATGGTTATGGCCATGTGTAAGTGTCATACCACGGAGGTACAACCCTTGATGATACCGGCGTTGTCGTCTTGTCAAAGGACTCAGACAAACCCTTAGCATTCTTCATAACATGTGACTAGTAAAAATTG